>VRLP01004812.1:0-44070 GCA_009660295.1 Lophius piscatorius
GGGGGGGGGGGGGGGGGGGGGGGGGGGGGGGGGGGGGGGGGGGGGGGGGGTTTGATTATTCTGCTCACACAATGGCAGGGTGCTTAATGATTCCTCTCCACCTTGGCAGCGGCATGTGCCGACTTCAGGCGCTAGCGGCGGGTGACACAGGTCTGGCCAAGTGTTAGAGCAAGATCATACGTCCGGGCCCCATTTTAATTTCTAATACATTAATCTTTTCCTCCCAGATCCTCCATGAATATTCCAGGGCTCCTTGTTTGTAGGGAAGGCTGTCTTGCTTTCATCTATTCAGGTGGTTTCATTCACTGTGAAAGCCAGCTAAATAGACCCGATCAGTCAATGACAACCAGGGTACAATAGAGCCCGGTAACACGTCCCTTTTCTCCTTTCAGCCTTCTGATAGACAACCCTGACACCTGGTCCCGGGGGAGACCCTCCGCCAAGTCAGTGCACTGTTCCTTGAGAGACTTCCCTTACTTTATCAGCCCATAAAGGATTGTCACAGGTGACTGTATCAGCCAGGGTATGGAGCTGCTCCCCATGACCTGCCCCGTCGCTGTGAGGTCGAGGCACCATGCACGGCATCACAGGCGGATTAAGGTGGCTTAAACGCTGTCGTACACGCAGACTCAGTGCTTTACACTTTCTAGAAATGTTAAGCCTTTGTTCTCTTCCATTAATTAGCATTGTCTTAAGTTCATTAGACCACTGCTCGTGTTGTTACTAATGAGGCAACGTGGGCATCCTACAACCGCAGTAGCTTTGTAGAGCCTGACCTGACAAAGGCTCCTGTGCTTTCCTGGTAATGGCGTAATGACACCAACGGATGGGGATGCAGAAACATGGAAATGGCGCCATGTGAGACTCTCGCTAATTGTTAAAATTCTAAATGTTATGATCATTACTTAGTTAAAGTACAAGATTTCACAGAAATGTCACCTATTATTAAAATATTAGCTGGTGATTTGTTGATTTACAGGTTTTCATGTTCTACAGTTGAGGTTTCTGTAGCAGAACAATATACTTTGGTTTGTGGTGTAAAAGTTTGCTCTGTTCTTTTTCTTTGGGATATTTTAAGGCACCGTGTTTGTGCTTAATCCAAATGAGCCCATCAGTCAAACCTCTCTTTTCCACAGCTAAATGAGACTCGCAGGGGCCTGTGCTCTGCAGTGACACCAGACTGAGCTATAACTCTACATTGAGAACACCTTAACTGTGGAAAATTAAATGTGCATTGGCATATATGGATATTAGAAGTGTCAAGCCCGGTGATGTAGATTGGGTGCCATTCATAATTATGATATCTGATTTCAGCTCAAAAGGGGCGCTTTGGAGGGAAAGTGGGGGGAGAGCGCCGATATTTTAGTGGGGAAGAGACAGCCTTCTCCCTCAAGGATCATCTTCACTGACACTGGCTGCTGGAAAATTGGGATTTATACTTCCTGTTTTCTATTAATATGGAGATGAATACAGGTGTTGCTGTGTCGTAAAATTAGTTTAGCTCTTGCAAATTGCAATTACACATGTTGGGGAGAGAAAAGGGATGTCAACGCATTTTCGCAGGCAAGAGAGGAAATTAGGAAAATATTGAGATTTAAAATGAACATAATAACATGTAATTTTGTCCTCTCGAGCCCCCCCAGCCCAGTCTGGCACTTTTTCCTATTTGTTCTGATACGGGCTTAATAGAAGTTTATACGGCTCCTCCGTGTTCAGGAGAGGAAAAAGCGCAACAAATAAGCTGTGAAATGTTTCCTTCTCCAAGGGCTAGGACACAGGGAGGACTTCTTACCCCAAGGATGTCATCTAAAATTCTCTGCTCTCCTCCTAAGGGGCTTGTGGAGGACATTGTTGAGCAGAGGACACGGTGAATGTACCAGCAAGGTGATGTGGGGCTGGCAGCAGTGATCGGCTTATGGCTGATGCACACTGGGTAGGGAAGATACTTGTAAGACTATTATCAGCAGCGAGGCATAGAGGGTTTTCATGGGTGAGCACTCCCTTTTACATGGTCACCCCCCACCCCCCCACCCACCCTTTTTTTTTTTGGCAAGGTAATATTTTAGCACATGAGTTTGGCCAAATCAAAGGAGGTTATGAATGACAATTGATTCCCACTCTTGGAGAAAATTATAATTTAATAGTCAGCCAGGTCTTTGTATGATCCCAATTTCACATGCAATCACAAAATGATGTTTTCCAACTATAATCTAGTCGAGGCTAACTGTTGGCCTGAAGTGAAGGGTGAGCTGCTGGGCCGAAGAATGCCGTATTTTGGGAGAAAATGAAATATACCATTATGAATAAATACAGAAGTACAATTTTTCAGATGAGGTGCCCAGTGTTAAAGTAAATTAAGTGAGTTCATGAGATGCTCTTGCTCTTTGTTCATGATCTCATAGTCCCAAAGGATGTTTGTTTCAATTTTGATGTGCCTTGAGAACGGCTTGTCACCTACGTCTTTGGAATGCTGAATGCTGACTGGGCTAGTGAGCTAAGCATACTTCTTTCCCTTAATGGATAGTCTTGAGTCAACCGCAGTCCCTCCAGGAAGATGCAATATAACAATGTCTGAAATTAACACAAATTCAACCGTTACTCCTCAATTTTTGCACATCAATTTTTTCAAAATCATTGCAACTTATATGAAAACTTAACAAATCATGAATTTTTACCAAAAATAGCTGTTGTCCTATGTTGAGCTTATGATATAATGGAGGGAATGATTACATGTCTGGTGTGATCGCATTCCTTTCAGGAACTTTGTAACCCTGCTTATGAATCCATCTCGAAAATTACAGTTTCAGAGAGTTTGTCTTAATAATTCCAAGATGAGGATTCCGTCAATAGATGTGTTCTCTGATTCTGTGACGACCAGAATTATTTATTCTTAATTTATTATATGGTTTAAAATAATAAAAAATATGTATTCTTAAATATGATGGGAAGTTATTCCCAGTAGCTGGTTAGCATAAGCTAGTGAAAAAAAGATAAAAAATCCCAACAATACAAAAGATGCATACATTTTTATAGCGATCAGTGCCTGTTCATTCAGAATTTATCCATGGTGGTTATTCCAGTTAATCAGTACCAATGTATTTTCACTTCAACGGTAGAAGAAAACAAATGCACCACTGATTTATAACAAGACGTACAAGCAGCAGCATTTACCTGGCACTAGGCTAACTTTCTCTCCACAGCAAATAGAGAGGCTCTGGTATTGAGGCGAGACATTAATTCATTGTGTCAACCTGTCCCCTTGGAATATTTATGATGCTAAATACATTTAATTAGGCACCAGAGCTCTGATGGGGAGAGAAAATGCACTGTCAGTAAAAGAAAAAAACAGAAAAGATTCGGTAACTTCTAATGCTAATGGGCTGGTAATGCTGCTTACTCATTTTCATTGACAGGAGGAGCAAACACGCTGCAATAGAATCGGAATCGCTCAAAATCATTTGTGGCATGTTCATTACAGTGGCGTCATTGCTTCTGTATAGACCAGCACAGATGCCTATTGAGAGCCAGGATTTGATTCTAAGCAGCTTCTGACATACCTAAGCAGGTGTTATTAACTTTTACACAGCTTAGACATGGAATTATTAAGATTAGCGGATTGGCATAAAGTGCAATATAGTGTATCTGTGATGCAATGAGCAAACGACAATTTATTTCCCTTTTAGTATAAATCAGTTTTTACTAAGATTTGCCTCTGAAGAGTTTATTTTTATTTTTAAATGAATAAATAAGTAACCAAAATGCATGTATTTGGACTTCTGCTACTCCAAATATCACAAAAGGACAGGTTTTGATGCATTGGCTGACAGCTTGGAGTAAAGTGAGACATCATGTCTGTCTGTGATAAAAACATGGCTTCAGTAAATAATAGCCAGTTTCCATCTTGACATCTGTCATCCAAGTGGAAATGGATGGGGAAATGACCAGCTCTTTATCGGCCGAGCTCTGGCTGTGTCACTGGCTGAATGATGCAAATAGAAGATAATATCAGAGCTATACTGAATGGCATTACTCTAAATGTAATGTCATTAAAAGGGTGGGTATTAGCTTTGCCGTCTGGAGGTGGTGGTGTGGGCTGCTCCGCCTTGACTGACACACAGATTAAGTGCAGTGACAGGGAGCACAATAAAGTCATCAGAGAATGTGACATGTCAGTTAGGGGGGATGAAGGGATGAATTGTCACTCTCTGTCAGAGCCCATCCTCTCCCTTATCCATGATGTCCCATACACCACCGTGGGAAAACAGGACAGCACAAGCGTCTTCTGACAAATATTTATTCAGGTAGACGACAAGTACACCTACTCAAACTTTCCTGTTCACCCGGTGTTGGTAAAAAAAATTTATTCCCAGAGGAAGAGTAGATGACGGATGGATCGCATCCCGTGGAATTTTGTCAACGTCATTACTGAGATAGTGCAGAACAGAATGTCCAGTTGTTTCAGGATGTCTTTCTTGATCCTGGCTCCGGTATTTTGATTCATAGGTGACGGTAAATGTCTTCAAATAAAATAAATTAAAAGCATATTTATAAATGAAGGCAGTCCATATTCTTGCAGATTTTGCAGAAAATTGTTGATGTGTACTCAGTTGTATCGAAATTATATTAGACTCTAATAATCATTTCATCATTATTCACAAGGTAAATCCTCCTCTATTATAAAAGATAAATCCATACCTTTTGCGTCAGGCTGCTTTAGGACATCATTGTAGCTTTGGAAATGCAGCTCTGTGATTTTGCCGGAGGAGTATGCAGTCTGGCCAAAAGATGGCAATGTTGCAGTTCTGAATTCCAAATGAGTTTCCAACCGGTTGGCCTCCCAACACAGACTGGTCACTACTTCTACCTGCGGCAGTCTCCTATCCAAAGAAGCCAAGAAATGTTCTTAGAGGCCACAACTGCGCTGGAGAACGATGTTGGAGTCAACCAGTAAAGTTCCACCGCAGAAGTTAATCACATGGACGATGCATGACGAACATTGGTGTGATAGGTTGTGGAAATTGGGTCATACAGTTTTTACTGCTTAACATCCAGTTTGTGCTTTTCTCTCATAGCATTACATGCTTTATCAGAATTCAATTTGAACCATTTACTTTTATTTTCCTGTCACAGAGATCAGTCTCTGCAGTGGTGGATGCACCAGTCACTCCAGCTCTTACATAAATCACTCCTTAAAGCACGTCCGTATGTTATGAAATTAAGTTCAGCCAGGTTAAGTACGGTCTGTTTTCAGAAAAATGTCCGAGTGTTTCCGAGTTGTTACAGACAGTGGGACAGAGTTTTAATGCATTTAGTGCAGCCAAACAGACACCCAGTTGTGCAGAAATTGGGTAGCCATTATAGCACTAAAATCCTCAAATGTGCCTCAGAAAATGGATAAAGAAGTAACAATGAAATGGTTAACTGCTGAAAATATATTGTCAAATGGCCACTCTTGACAAAATTACATTCGTTTTAGTTACTTACAGGGGGTCTTTTAAAAAAAAAAAAAATGTGTGTATGTAGACACACACACACACACACACACACACACACACATATATATATATATATATATATATATATATATATATATATATATATATATATATTTTTTTTTTTTTTTTTTTTTTTTTTTTTAAAGCCCACAGTGTACAAGAAAACATTCCATTTATTCAAGAATAAAAGAAAGTTGCAACATCTGACACACCTTTAAGTTTCCATGTCTGGTTGTAGATGCATCACCGACACTTGTTATTCTCTGTTGTTTTGAAACTCTCTCCCATGGCCACTTTGCTGGTCTTCATTATTGGCTTGTTGCCTTTAAGCTGTCACCAGTGAGAGCATTGCCTCTCTCAGGGGATTGAGTTCTGGGACTGGAGAGAGCTTTGCTGGATGGGACTGTTCTCTTCTGTTGCACGGTGCTACTGTGTCACGCTGCATGCAACGCACTCCCATATTTGTCAGTGATTTACACATAAATCACCCTGTTACACATCCAAAGAGCCCGAGATGACTTTATTCTTATTCATAAAATCATAAAATCAAACTTTTACCGAGGTGTTTTTAATATTATATTAACATTTCTGCAGATATGTTGCACCTTCTGTCAGGAATTGTTCTGTTTTGCTCCTTAAGCATATAAATGACATTGCTCAATTGGCTGTAGATGTTACACTGCATGCAGTCAGTATTAGACGAAGAACATGAGAGCTGAGATGCAGAAGAGGCTCGATCAGGTAGACGCTGTGCCCTGGGTAACTGTTGTTTATTGGCCTTGCATTGAAGAGGATGCCTGCCAGGTAGATGTTTATAACAAAACCTTGGAGAAAAAATATATATTCATATAGGGGAAAATGATATCATTTAAATCAGTATTTTTTCAATTTACATAATAATGAAATTATGTCAATGTTAAATAAACCATTTTTGTAAATAATTCATTCTCAAGCCTTTGTTTGGAAAATGTGACAAACAAAGGATAATTTGTTTGTCACAAATTATCACTGCACAAGGATAATTAACTGATTTGAAGTGTATAGAAATCCCAAGATTTAGCAAGAGGGTGTGATTTCTGCTCCCGAGTCTAATCCCACCATTCCTTCACCTCTCCTCTCTTATGCCAGTCACATTTTCTAATTAGCTTTCCCTGTGGAGGAAGAAGATGGATTATATTTTAATATCTGGGGCCTAAAATTAGTTTATATTTTAGCAAGTTAGCACTTCTTAGGAGTTGATTTACTCTTGAAGCTGTAAAACCCAGTGAGCTCGCAATTAATCATTCTCTTTGGTCCTGTTCTCAAGGAAAAAGAGGTTCCACTGTCACATACTGGATCACAATAGGTAAACACCTAATTTACACTATTTAGAAATCACCTCTCTAGTATTGTACAACACATGACACTCGCTCCCTCAATTGTTCCGTCCTGCCCCAGTTATTAATTACAGCACACTTTTAACAAAGCGACATTGTCTATGACTAATCATCGACACAGAATGATTAAAGATGTCCCTTGCATTTTTTGAATTACTTGCTCCCTCTTCGTCTGGTTTCATTCATGAGCCCCGTGTTGCTGAATTTCCCGCCCCCCCCCCCCCCCTTCTTCTTGGTCAAGAATTCAGTTTGCTGTTATCCGATTACCAGCCTCCTGAGAGGCTTTCACAGCCCCATCCATCAAGACTAAGGGGTTGAGGGAGAGCCTCCACAATGCTGCTGTGATGTAAAACACCGAAAGGAGTCAGGGTTATTAAAAGGATGGCAAGGTTTGACATACAAATGCATGAGCCTATATAATGCATTAAATGTGAAATTGCGGGATGCAACTCTAAAGAGATGACCATTCAAATGTGATTGTCAGATTGTCCAAAATTAAAAAATGTAAGTTAGTCTAATAAGTTGTCCGAATGAAAAGTAAAAATGGCTTAAATGAAATGTGGTTGATGGAGGAGTGATGCTGTTCCTCAGCCCACCACCCACCCTCACAGCCACACGGTGCGAGGAGAGTATCTCTTAAGCCTGGATCTGGCATGGCTTTGGAGTGCTGTTTGGTGACTAGAGGCAGAGCGTTGTCGGGAGGATCATCAGTGGCTCACTCCCAAGGAGATGAGCGGCATAGGCCAATTTCATATACAGGGCTCGGCCCCTGGGTCTGAGTGGAGGTGGGCTGGGTCCACCCAGTATCCTGGCTTCATTAATCATCCCGCCAAGGCTTACCGGCAAACCCCCTCTCCGCCCTCTCCTAGACAACCCCTCGGATTACGCAGAGCCAGTGAAATGTCAGTCCAAATCTGAGTCTTGATGCAGATAATCATTTCAATAATATTTCTCCATTTGTGCCCCACCATGCCAGGGGAATAAAGCTTTTCCACTGTCAGGTAGCATAAGACTACAGTTGGTGGGAATACTTGACTCTGAGCCAGATGGCTTAGCCATGCTTGCAGCATATGTTCAACAAGCGGTCCTGTGCCAAGCATGCATTAGGTTTTTATTAATTTGAAGCAAGCAGGAGTGCATAGATTTATATAAGTACCTGATCTCACCGCTGCTCGCCAACCCTCAGCCCCAGTGTTCCCTATAGAGAATTTCCTGCTTGTACCTGCAAAGAATCACATAAAAACTCTCTGTGAACACATTCCAACAAAACAAAAAGTCTTCAGATATTCACTGGGTCTAATATGATGTGGAAGAAATTAAATTGCATTGTCTATGATGTTGATGCTGAACAAAATTATAATGTCTACTTACGGCATTGGTTTCGGCCATAGTGGCGGCGGTTACAAAGCAAATTACCATTTAGACGCATGAATGTGCTTGGGTCCAAGACAAAAGAAACCGTACAGCATGGGAGGGCAAATTTATTCATTACCACTAAGTTGAACTTCCTTTTAACAGCCCTGTGCTCTGCAATCCTGGGAGTTCTTCTCTCACTGACTTATGGTAGTGCAGGGGAGGGGGGACGGCGTGCCGAAAATGTCAATAGAAATAGTAAGTGTGAGAGGGAAGGCCTGCCTAATTAGTGCCCATTTAGATTTTATGACGGCTCTGAGATCTGCTCTTCCTGACAGAGAGCACTATAGTTGCATATTGTCCTAGCCTGAGGGAACCATAGGAAAATCCAGATTTATTGTACCTATCATACCAGCATATTTCATTTGCCATTATGAGATGCCATCTTGCAATGATGCCACATTATTTATTACAGATTAAATTGTGAGACCTGGGTGGCTGAGGAACATTTCAAAGTACCATTTCTCTTATTAACTTCTTCATTATCTGCCCCTCTGTGATCTAAATGCTCCCTCCTTCCTGCCTGCATTAACAAATACATTACTGATTGGACAACGCCTAACTGTTTTTCTACTCTCTGCTTTTGTTTCCTAACATTAGCGCCGGCGCGTGCCACAGCTCATACGTTTCCCCGATTTAGTGCAGTCTGTGATTTCATTAAGGCTAATTTCACATGAGAAGTTCTGTGTCTTTTGTTCTCGTTGATGTTTTTTAATGATTATAAGCAGCTGTTCAGAGACTCTTATTAGGATTTTTCTTCCATTTTTTTTCAACTTTAGTTGAGTCACAAAATAATTGTGAAATATAATGTTTTGGGGTACACCAAAGGTAGACACTGATCGTGGTGTTGTATTCATTCCCATCTTTGAGCTGCAGTTTCCAGATGCTTGAGTGGTTTTTATATATTTTGTGCATTAGGTAGTGTTTATTTACTATGTCCCTTAAACCCCAGGATATTGGCATTTATCCTATTTACACATCAATATCACATCTCCAGGAAGGCCTTGAGAGTTGCATTTAAGTCATCGTGCAGGGTGGAATTAAAATGTACTCCATACTGTGAGTGGAGCTCGTCAGGGAATAGCTGGGCCCTGGACTCCCATTACCTAGCATAAAAGTGTCAGCCGCTTTAATTACATTCATGCCTTCCCCAGTCCATTTTACTGCAGCCGCAATCAGATTCCATGCAGAGATCTCATCCCTCCGCCGCAATTGTTGGCCACATTGTTGGTGTTGTAGGCACCGACATTCATTTTACACTTTTTCTCTCTGTCTGTCTATGTGGAGTCATGATATATGACTCAGTGTAGCGTTTGGACATTTAAATATTACAGGTGTCTCCAGGTGGCCATGGATCCGTGGTCACAGGCCCCAATGCTATTTCTCCCACTCGGTCTCTCAATGTGAATTTGCGGCTCTGTCCCTGGAATTGTTGATTAAGTTGGCATACCCAGCCACTAAATATCAGTGCACCCCACTGAGAGTGGAAGGATTGGTTGTACACGGAACACCCTCACAGTGAAGGGTGACAGTGGAGGGGATGGGGGGGGTCAAGTTTCACCGGTCAGACTGTTAGCGAGTGCAGAAGAGGCAGTGTCACTTACTGTTTCACGGGGAAGCTTCCTGACCTTATAGGAGTGAAAGCGAGATCCTCTCTTGTTTATACTCAGCCATGGATCAGTGCGTGGAATATGTCTACATCCTCTCAGCCAATTTCACACAGAGGAGGCGCAGTGTGGGCGGCCGACACAAGCCGTTTCCCCTGGACGATGAGGCCCATCCCTCACGCGCCGTCCTGTGTCTGTGACTGGAGGTATGGAGTCAGACACAGACAGAGGCACTCTACTGCTCCACTGGGCCACAGAACCATCCTGTCCCTGGGGACCCACACGTTGGGCCTCGCCATTGACTCTCTGAAGCACTATCTCAGCTAAGCAGTGTGGAAATAATCAAGAGATTTATCCTTTTGGTAGCAGGATAATTGTTTTCCTTTAGTGTTTGAGGGCATTTTTGTTCAAATGTGAATTCTTTTTTTTTTTTTTTTTTTTTGCATTTTTGGTGAAAAACAAACAAACATTCGCAGAACCTCGACTAAAACCGCCTTGTTTTGAAATGACAAGGGAACCAGTCCTTCTAAAAGTAATTAATTGGTAGAATAAGTGGACATAAAGCACTCAGGTGAATTATCATAGAAGCCATTAATTACCTCTAATGATTTGAACGTGACAAGCACATTTGCTATTAAAACTATTTATGACACGTATTAAGGTCAAGCTTTTCTTTAAAGGAAAAATTGCAGCAAAAAAAAAAAGAAGGAAGAACAACCCCCAAACTCTTAATTAGAAAATAAGGGATTTATACCAAATCCTATTTAACAATCAAAAGGTAATCAAACTTCAGTCAGTGATTCCACTTCAAAAACACACACTGCTCTTGGATGGAGCCTCTTCACTTCATGCCCAATTGATCTAATTACATAAAGAGAATTCTCTCTCTCCCCCTCTCTCTCCCTCTCTCTCTGATATAGTGGTTCCTGTTAGATCCGGCTGTTCAGTTAATTAAGTCTTCATTCTTTATCACAGTGGTGGACTTGGGAAGACCATCCAATATTCTGCCTTTTTGGGGCTCTTTCTTTCAGCGCATTGTTTTTTACCTCAGCCAGAAGCGAGCGCTGCTCCAACCACTGCTCCTCCATGCTGCTTGCCTTTTAATCAGCGACCCCTGTTACTCAATTATGGGGTTTGAATTTTGGCTCCTTGGTGACCTTCTCCCGGTGATCCCACTACTGACCCTTCAATAAGAGCAGAGCCTTCCCGCCACTGCTTTGTGTGTTGCATCACTTCTTTTTTTTTTTTTTTTTCATTTGCGGGATCTTTATGAAGAGGGAAATAAAAGGAAGCGGGTCACTCATGTTGTGTTCTTACATCTACCCACTTCAGAGGCTCTGAACAGGGGCTTGGTGTTTACTTTGATTCTATGTAGGGTACGCTGCGAGTTCAAGGGTTGGAGGGCAGGAAGCATCACTCTCTTATAGGTAATCATATCTAGCTTTGTGCTCCTTGTGCCCCGACACTGAGGGTGGCAGCTTAAAGGCGGTCTGCAGCCTTGTTCCACCATCGGGCCATACTTTTGATATCTTCCTGCACAGGTGTGTGTGATCCTGCCGGATTCATCTCAGCTCTGTATTGATGCAGAACTGTAGCAGAGCCTTTTTATTCCCCATTTCTTCACCATGGTTTAAAGATGACATATTTGCCAGCTGTGGGGTGGTTAAAGGTGATGCAAAGATTACAGCTATTTACTTAATTATCTGTCTGTGAGACTACCCTCATATTGCTGCATACATTACCTAGAGCTTGAGTTTAAAGAGCGATTGCTCAGAACAAGGAAGTTAAAGAGGCAATTACATAATGAAATGGGCTATCAATTCTGTCCGTGGCCTTTTTCTCTTTGAACAGAGATGGCCCAGATATCCCTGGTTTAGCTGACCCAGTAGAAGTACAACTGTTTGTATTAAACTCTCCTTTATCAGGGGTCTGACGACCTGCATGGGTCTGTCTGCTGGCTTTCTGTCTTTCCCCCGTAATTCAATTATTAATTACCCTTCCTCTCAGAGCAGCAGCGGCCATACACTTGTATTTACAGTGTTTCCATGGTGACCCGAGCCCATTTATAAGGTTCGTGTCAGTGTTAAGACAAGACCTGTATACAAATGGCCTCTATCTAAATATAGCAGTGTCTCATAATATGGGGGGTATTACACATAAATTAAACATTTCACCATTATAGCTTGGATTATACTACTAAGAGCTTGCAACAGAAATGTAGAAAAGAGTTTTTTAGTTTATATTGCACAATCCTAATTGTAATTCATTTAACAATTATCTCAAATATATAGAATTTTATATTATAACTTGATGGACATTTAGGTACATTATATTTTAAGGATATAATGATTTTTTAACTGTACATTAATTATATAGTATTTTAAAAGTAATTACAAGTAAATCTAAGTAATTAACCCGGTTATTTGTTCACTAGTAATTAACGGCAAATGTTGCTAAACAACCTTGAATGGTATAGCAGTAAGAATATCAAATATAAATTATTTTGAAATGATACATTATTTAGTTGTAGAAAATGTTAATCCATGAGTTACATGCAGTTTTTGGAAAAAGTATAAATAGGGTCTCTCCAACTCTCTTTACTTCGATAAAACAATTAGCAAATTAACAATTTAGAGGCCCAGCAGGCCACATCAATATCTATCTAAAGGTGTTGCTATTTACTTGTTCTAATATTGATAATTACAGGTTCATCTGTTGAACACTGATATTGAGGAATGTACTTTTACTATAAATACATTTTTTGTGTATATTTATTCTTGCTGCTTTATAACTTAAGGTAAACATTGTCATATAACTATTTGCTGATTAACCTGTGTGCTTTTTAAGCCACAGGTAAGATGTGATTGGTGACAGAGATTCAGCCACACCCTATTTACGGTGATTTATCACTCTCAAAAATGATTTTCCCCCTGACCATTGAGTAACGAAAAGTCGTGTAAGAAAAAAAAAATTTCTGCAAGATAGTCAGTGTGACGGAATTCCGTTTTATTAATAACACTTATCCCATGTCCAACCCACATGACTAAAAAAATGAAGTGCGAAATATGTTTGTCCCTGGACCCTACTTAATAATTAAATAATTTAAAGAGAGAATGAAAGTGATTCCCTTTTGTTTATATGAATAAATACACTTTCAAGGCTTTGGCTCTATATACATCTAAATATAATAAGTATATAATAAGTATTTTTTACATTTCCATTGTTATGCTAATGTAAAAATATTTTTTTTGTGCATTACGTAAAATAAAAGTCTTACAAAATTTTAGAGTGTATTCATTTATTGGATCATTTCTTCACACATACTGACATTCAAATTATCATCTTTTCATGCAATACAAAGAGTATTCATATAAACAAGGTGTAAACAATGGAGTACATTATTAAATCTTGTATCTTACATTAATACTATATTTTATTTTCACTCCGCATGTAGTTATGCATAACCTTTATAATTATTGAGGAATTCACTTAGTACATGTGTGTGATTAAAAATTTCCCTTTCTCCTTCCTTTATTGTAATTTTAGTAATGCAAAAATCTAAAACGATATAATGTTGAGACAAACATTTGTAATATTAATATATAATAAAAGAACCTAAACTTGATGGGCATGTGATAAACTACAGATGTACCAATAACTTGGACACTGAGAGTCTGCAGACAACCAACGAGGAGTGTGCTGAGAGTAATCCAACTTTCTCCTTTCCTGTGTTGTGGAAAGTGTGATGGCTGACGTTTGTCCTTCTGGTGTGGCGAGTCGAAGAATAAGATAGTCCTCTGCTCTTATTTTGGGCCCAAACAGGACCCACACCTTCTGTCACAGCCTCCAGCCCTGGGCCCGACGGCAACCTGCTGCCAGGCCCATGTGCACTGCCAGTTGTAGTATTTAATTGGCCATCTGGGGAAAGCTGGATCTAGTGGCTGGATATTAATCAGTAAATTAACCCAGCCATAATACAGCTTCCTCCCAGTGGAAGCCCAGCAGCTGTGGGCAGAGAAAGAGAGGGTGAGAGCAAGAAAAGAGAGATGAACCATAGGCTAGAGAGGCTGAAAAGGGAGGCTCCCGAATGGGCTGGCCCATGATTGAACATTTCCTCTGTCCCTTGCCACATTCCCCTGTCTGCAGTGCTGCTGACCCCCAATTTGTGCAACAATCACATGGAGGATTATCTCCAGCATGTCAGTGCAGATGTCACAGGTATTTCCTCTCACTATGGACAATAGTTGCAAATTCAGAGTTATAGCTTGCTTTTCTGGCCAAAACTGACAGCTGTATTGAAAGCTTCAGTGATTGGAGGGGAGAGTGTTCCACCAAAGTTCAGGGGGAGGTTACTTCTGCAAGCTTTTCTTGGGGTGTGTGTGTGTGTGTGTGTGTGTGTGTGTGTGTGTGTGTGTGTGTGTGTGTGTGTGTGTGTGTGTGTGTGTGTGTGTGTGTGTGTGTGTGTGTGTGTGTGTGTCATTAGTGCATTTGACTGACTGGAATTGCTGCCGGTCCCCAGAGTTAACCAATTAAAAGGCTAATGAATATACAACAGCTAATTATTATAAGTATGCTAAATTATCATAATAGCCTGTGCTTACAGTTTTAGCAATGACTTTGGACATCCTGAGAAAAGTAATCCAATATGTCTCGCTAGATGGTAAACAAACAAGTAATTATACTGTTATTACACAAGGTGATATCTTTATTATACTGTTATATGAATAAGACTTAGATACAATGATACAATTTCATGTTTTAGAGTCTGTAATTTAATATGTAAAACATATTATATTATGCCTATACAAAATCAAGGTGGTTTGCACATTTATGTTAAGAAAAATATCAAACTCATCACATAAGTGCAACAAAAAATATTAAAAAGGTAGCTACCTCTGGTTTAAAAAAAGAAAAAAAGATGCAATAGGCTTCCTAGACCATATCATCATCTCAACCCACCCTACAGTGGTAAAAAGTTGTTTTTTTTTATCCAAATTAAATGCCTAATATGAGTATTTATAGTTGAAGATAAAATATTTTTTTAGTTCAGTTCATGCTTTTAATCCTTAGAATCATCTGACTCAAGATTTTTAGTTTTGACTTTTTTTGAACCATGGTGGTTCAAGTTGCCTGACAGGGTTTTAAACACCCTGACAGGGTTTTGCATAAAAAAACCCCACAGTAGCAGTGGATGTCATACTATATCATAGGAAAGCAATGTCAACCACTGACCCATTCTACTTCTTATATATTCATGCATAACAAACACAAAAACTCCAAACCCGTGTGGCATAAACCTTCTGGCCTGCAGAGGCCTTTTATGGTGTGATGTCATCACGCCCCATTGTCATAAATGAACCACCTCACATCTCTGCCTGCCTGTCAATAAATTTCCAAGGGGCCTCAGTCATACATCCCTACTCTACTGTGCTCTAGATGCACGGGAAATAATTGCCATGCAAAGAGTGGCACTTTTCCCTTTCTAATTTTAAGGGTCAACAGCATTTTAATACAATTTTAAACACACACACAGTGTTTTTTATGATGCATGTACAAGCGGCTTTTGATAGCTTAACCAGCCAAGCATGGTTAAAGAGAGAAACCATTGCAGCTGCTTCCTAGGACCCACTTAATTTAGTTCCCTGACCCCAGTTCACCTGAGTCTGCATGGAAATCATAATGCAATTCAAGTGTGAAATAAAATGATATACTGTGTATTTACCCCAAATATTTATGCAGGACCCACTAACAGTCATGCTTACTGCTAATAAAGGGAAAGTGATGCCTTGTAACAATGGCAGTAGTGGGCTGCTCCCGCGCTGCCTGAGGCCATTGTTTCCTGCATTATCATTTTCATTGGATTCTATACAGGGCAGTGTTTCCAGTGTTTACAATGTCTGCCTCATATACTGTAGGCCTCAGGGCTTTTACAGACCATTTTGGCTATTGAGGGATTTCTTCTAGAAATTTTAAATTTATTGTCAATAAAAACTCCACAGTTTTGCTTTATTTAATCAGAAGGACACATGTGCCATATTCCACCCATATTTATAGACACTACGAGATATCACCATCCACCCACAATAAGCGCAATAGCACCCTGGAAGGTGCCCAACTGCAAGGAAACACAGATTTGATATCGGAGTGCATGATCTCTGGGTGTCTATTTTCTTTCCCTATCATATTCCTCTGCTTTCTCAAGGTTGCAGTTCACTCAAACTGACAGCTGCTTTGGGGTTCCAACAATGTGTCTATTGCTCAACATCTCTGCTATCTGCTGACCTGATGATACCACATGCCACCTCAGGCGGGAAGAGACGACTTGTAAAAAAAACAATAGAATGAAAGAGGAAAATCCTCGATAAAGCTACACCCCTGAATTAGGTTGTTATTCTGCTGTTCACTTCCTTAAGAAGTGTGTCAATAGCTATTAGCTCCATAACAAGGGGATCAGGTGAGCTTTGTAAAAGTGAAGCAAAGCTCACTGAGGCACAATCATGCTCTATTTTTCCAGAGAGGTAGTCTGCAGTATACTCCAGGTAGTAATCTTCCAGAAGCCTATTAGACTACTGTAGCTGTATAAAGAGTCAAGCAGAGAGGGTGTCTCATCAGCGCTGATAACAGGGTATCTGGTCAATTCATTAGCTCTCCTCTTATTGAATTCTTCCAGCCAAATAGACCAAATGAAGCTAAATAAAGCTATAGATGGTGAGGAGCCTACTGCTCATTAATATGCTGCCACCTCGCTCACCTCCTCCTCCCTAAGCCGCGCATACCTTTTGCTCCTTTCTCACTTGCCATCCTTTCCTTCTCACTCTTTCCCCCTCCGCCAGTCCAAGATTGTTTCAGATTATCTCCCTCCCTCAACTCCTTCCCTTTCTTCTCTCACCTCCTTCCCTTCCTTCTCTCACCTCCTTCTCTTCCCTCTCTCATCGCCCTCACTTTCCCCTCATCTTGGGGCTCTAATGGCGAGCATGTACAGCAGCCCTGACACCGTCACATCTGCTGGCAGTGAGGGTCTCTCCCTCACCACACAGCCTGCTAATGAGATCTTCCCCCATTTAATTAATACCATAAGAATTTTAATTCTGACTGAATCAATTTAATGTGATGTGATTTTGTCAGCTCTATTCCCCGAGTAAGAAAAAAAACAGAGCGGGCCCTGATGCTTATTACATACATCATTTCACGGGCCCTGCATTCCCTGCTGACTTAAACAAATTCTAATTAAGACTAATTAAAGCATCATTTATGAAAACGCTTGTGATAGTTATGCAAACATTCTGGGTGGGTATGCTCTGCATGATAATTACCCCCTGGTTTAAATTAAGACCTGCTCCCTGGCAATTATGCCAGCCACACACCAACACCTCATGGAAAACTGCAATTAAACATGAGACCTGGCTCCTGAACTGTCCTCTCAGAATGCAGTTTATAAGAAGAAAAGGATGCTCTTGCATTGTTGTTTTTCTGGCCTTTGTCTGGCGAAGTAAATGAAGCCAATCCAGTGCTCTGTATCAGAGTTACACTGGGGTTAAAGCGATGATCATCAAGCAGCCAGTGGTGACTGATATGCAAGGTGACACCCGCCGCAACTGATGAGGTGATTAGTCTGTGTTGTCTAGGTGTGCTATTGTCACCTTAGTGCTGGTTTGCCAGATGTGAGCAGATGCAATTCTTCAGATCTTCGCTTTGTCTCACTTACATTACTTCAAACGCACAGCATGCCCACAACTGCAAAGCCGTTTTGTGATATGCCTTCATTTGGTTTTTTCTCAGACCATATTTAACATCCTGAAAACTTGAGGGCTACTCATACCATGCTGCACCCTTCCATGTTCAAATTGTCTGTGAATAAACAAAGAAACAAACAAAACAAACTGACATACAGAAAAGGGGGTGACCTTATCTAAATGGCAGTAGTCCAATACGTTTTCTGCTGTTTAAATAATATTTGTCTGTCTGCAATTACTCAGTGGTCACACCACAGCTCTTTTTATATAGAGATTGTTTAATAACACTGCAATGACGACCCTTCCTTTTTTTTACAGGCATAATTCCATTCCACTGTGTTATTTTTAGAAAGTATGCAAGTGTTCTGCAAACAAAAGAGTTATGATTCATAACAGCCTAGCAGAGCACACATAGCTAGTGTGACGTGTTACCTATACTCTACAGGCTGCAGGCAGGTGATCTCGTCCTCTGCTAGGAGGGTAACATGCTCTGGGATAAGGGGATGGCATTTCCAGCAAAATCTCTATTCAATATTCACATAGAACTATTTGAATATTAGCCTCCCACACACAAGCCCAAAAAAGGACTACATTTGTTATGTTTTCGGCAGTATGTTGCTCAGGCATTGCTCTGGTCTGCAGAACAGCTCTCTAAATTTCCCAGTTGAATATGTTATTAAAGGTGACATGTAACATAGTGTTATACATGAATTTGTGATCAGGGCGAATATTTCACTTGTTGATTGAGTTTTCCACTCTCGTGCATCATCATCATATCATTTCTGCAAGCTTGCCATAAGTTTTTTCGAGTTGGCACACAGGCTCAACAAGCTCCGTGAAAGCTTTGGGTTTAGAGCCGTTGTTGCATATCTAGCATTAAGCTAGCCATCTAGTTCAAACTGGCAATCTAGCATCAAGTTAGTTATTGAGCTAGCTCCGGTAAAAACAAGGAAGGGGATCGCTTCATTGCAAAATACTATTCGTTCATAATATTCAATTTCCATAGTTTAATGAATATTTTAACATTTGAAAATCACATCGTATCCCTGTTCTGGACCTGGCATCAGCTTGTCGTCTTTGACGTTCATTTAGATCGCACGAAGAATTCAGCGTCAAATATTCACACCACCATCTTGTACTTTTGACCACCAATCTTTACTAGTTCAAGACCACCATCTTGAACTAGTCGGCTAGTTCCACTGTCGGCCGAATGACCTCCATTATACCGTCATAACATTCATACAGATCTTTGAAAATTGTTCAATAAAGGTGCAACAGTCCCGCCCAGGAATTTTGTGCAGAAGGGGATCAAGGCCAACCAAGCTAAAGAGTGGCTTTATGAGATATATATGACAATTTCAGTACAAATATGAAGCTACCACCACCAACTAGCAAAAGCCTTCAGAATATGACATGGGAAAATAAGCTAGCTTAGCTCTATCCAAAGCTAACCGGCTCAATCGCTGTAGTTAACAAACAGTACCTTTGTTTAATCCAAAAATAATCATCATATGTAATTATGTTTTAGCAAATAATTTCTATAAAAGATATTTGCCATAGACTTATGAAAGGTAACTTGTTTGTTTGCATTTTTGTCCTGTGAAAAGATTGAAAAAGATGTATTGAAGAGTTGGTGTCCTCTGATGTAAATGTCAAGAAGGCAGCAAACACAAATATTGCCGAACTATTCCTTTAAGCCTTTTAGGGTTAATTGCAAAGTCATTTATCAAGTACAAATATTGCTGTGTGAACTTCATAATCAGATGCTGGCCTCCGCATAAGGTACCAGATTGAGAAAAGCGAATTATGAGAACAGGATTTCCCCCCTTTAAATGAAAGTGCTGATCCCGTTGTTTATGTTAGCTGGCTGTTAATAGACATCCTGCAGAAAGCTGCCTCTTTATCAGGCTCATAGCAGGAGTTTACAGTGTGACGTCATTATACCTATCAGCTTTGTTGATCCGGCAGCACACTCCCTGCAATACATTGTTCCACGGGGCAGAGGACTGAAGCGGTTTCTTATTTTATTGGCTCTATTTAAAGCCTGAAAATGTATCAGCGGTGAGAATAATGTATTTGTTTGACCGGTATACCCTTCTGTCTTGTGCAGTTTTTACACATTTCATTGAAGGTCCATGGACAGTGATGGAAGTATATTTACTCTACAGTCTATAGAGATACTTGTAATTGATTTAGCGTCTCATGCAGTAGCTACTTTTCTGTTTATACTTCTACTCCACTACATTTCAGCAGGAGATTAGCAAGTTTTGAGCTGCTGAATTATCTTCACCATGACTATTAACAAAAATGAAATACTGTCCTACGCTGTCCTACGCTGTCCTCCCTGACAGCAAAGGTATATCCCCCCCAAAACCCCCAATCCCCTCCGTTGTACAAGCAATTCCCCCGATTAAACTTAAACTTAACTTAAATTGAATGTGAAGTTATGCCTGGAAAAACAGTTTTTTTAAATGAAAAAACTCCCCATGGCGAATGAAACATGATTTATACAAGATAGATCTCCTCGAGTCGATTCATATGCCAATGCAGCAATTACCTTGCTACAGGTGTTTTAATCTATTATTTGAGACCATGGGCCATGAGGTGTTGGGACCTCTACAGTTGTTCTGTCACCATCTGAAATGCCTTTCAGTTCTACTCTATCACAAAACTTTATATTGATGACCAATCTCATTGTTGATTTTTTTTAAGAAACTACGACTCTTCCTCAAATATCATGCTGATGCATGCAGGGATAGCCCGGCAGTTAACCACTACTACCGAAAGTTAGAGGAGCCACCTGCATCACTTAAAATATTACCTCCTAGTCTGTGTGGTTCTTTGTTGGGAACTGGCCCAGTTTCTTCCGCAACCTTTCAACATCCTGAAACTTACAATAATGTAGTATTGATTAGCCAAAAATTTCCATATGACTGTATTTGTCAAACGTATATAAATGGTATGACTTGACACAATGCTCCACCTTCCTCATTCTGATGCTGGCAACACTATTCTGAGATTTCCCCAGGAATGTGAGGCATAAAATTATGACTTTGTTCCTGCAAAATCACAACTTCATCTTTGTACCCGTACAACCGTTTGACTTGTAAAATTTCAATTTCAGTCTTGTAAAATTAAAACCTTTATTCTTTCAATGTTACGACTATATCCTCATAAAATTTCACGTTTTCAACCCATAGATAACTTTTTGTGTGTAAAATTATGACTTTTTTTTCTTTTTTCTTGTAATATTCAATTTTTTCAAAATTCAATTTTGTAATTTCGATTTACATTTTTTGTCAGTGCGGCCCTAATACTCATATAATGGAGCGTTGTCAATCTGGTTAATTGTTATTTTTGGATTTTGGATCCTAATCATCCTCCTCTCACTCTTAATTAACGAGAGACTAAATATGAAAAAAAAACATATTGTGGTGTAAAATGCTCAGCGGACCCACTCGCAAATATAAAAGGCTTGTTCTTATGAACAGACTATTATTCAGACAGTGCTGCTAAAGTCTATTTCGGTACCTTAATGGCACCCACTGGAGCTTTAAGTAAATGATGTCAGTACTTTTTCCACATGTATGTACAAGGCTTTTCATGATTTCTCTTCATTGTTCTGTCGACTACTCGTTGTATGCATCTCTCATGTCCTAAAGCTGCTTTACAAATCAGTTTGTGCAGCTTACAAATCAAACAAAGAACAGATGTGAAGCTCCGTATATGACATGGTAATTCATCTTACTTTTAAATTCTTTTAATAAAGTTGTGGCTTCACTGCGCTCAGATGGCTCGACGCGATGGTGTTGTTTATATGTTTGCACAACACTTATCACTTCTGTCGTGTTTGTTTACTTTTCCCGGCGTGTTCGATTTTGGCAACGGCACAGCCTTATTGCATCTTACTTCGTGAAAGGCAGCTGGTTCAATAAGATGAAAAAAAAACCCAAGCCCTATTCCCAAATCAGTCGCTGGTAAGGTTGAGGGAACTAGAGCAGCGGGGAGCAGACCCTGGTTCCATAAACGTCCTGTTCTACGTGTGCTGCCTCTCCCCGTACATGCAGATGGCACGGCGTTCCCAGATTTCATTTGAGGAAATCAAATCCCTCCTCTGCTCCCTTTAGAAAGGAGGAGTATTAGCGGCCATATGTCAACCAGATTTGTCAGATTATTCATTACAATTAATTGCTGTTCCACTTAAGGCCTTTAAGGCTGTGAATTGCTCAGAAATCTATTGCAAACACAAAAATTATGAGTAAAAGACTTTGGCCCCGTCATTCAAATTTCAGACTGACCTTTAGCGGAGACTGACTTTTCTGAGGGAGTGCAGGAGAGAGGGCCTTTCTAATTGGTGTTTCTTCAGCCCCCTTTTTTTTTTATTTTCCATCTACAGGTAGAGCGTCTGTCTCTATTGACAGGGAAGACTTGTGCCGGTTGAAAGTCATTACACCCACTGTCCGCTGAAGTCCACTGCTCACGTTTTGCCTGCAGCATCCGCTCCACTAAATATTATTCAATTATTATTATATTCACATCTGCATTTTGTTTTGGTTATTGTTGGGATGCAGTAATATCATAGTTAGCTTACTGCACACTATACACTGTCAACTGAATTTCAATGTGGACCTTTTTCGAAGGTTGGCTGCGAGGCAGGCTAATAGCCACCTGAATTAATGTGCTGTCCAAGGATATGAGCCATAATACTTTGGTGATTAATGAGTCACTGGTGCTCTGCTTCCATAGTTAGGGCTCAGACCCCAGAGATAAACTATTCACCATAAACTCAAAACATATTCAACCAACACACACACTCACATTCAACTGTAGATTGGATGAATGTTGGATTCTTTAAAAAAAAATGTATATATATATATATATATAGGAAAAAACAAACTTGATTAAAAAAATATTGATTTTAGATCCTATTAGCCCAAATCAGACCAAGTACTCCTTGAAGAAAAAGTCACAGCAAATTACAGCATTTAGATTTGCCATGATTATGATTGAAATCCATGGGGCTGATGATGTATTTTGGTTAATTATGGAGTTAAGGCACTAGAGGAGTGACTAAGCCTGTCTGATTGGCCCACTTAATTGTGCTTTATGAGACAGGGCTTACCACGCAGGGCTTAGAGACTCAGTGTTAGGGCTGGAGTAGGAGGAGAAAATCTCTCTCAGGTCATATTACCCAGGCCAGAGTTAATGAGAAGGTGGAGGTAAGAGAATCCATCACCATATCAATCTGCACCACCTCTCCTTTTACCTCTTCCCCAACTGTTTTTTCATCTTTTCCATGTGAATCCCCGTTGGCATGATACATCATTGTCATCTTCATACATAATCATGTCGGATCTACATGGTTTATGTTGTTTTACAGGGATTACATAGAAGAAAATTCTGTTTTAATGTAAATGTGAAATATATTGCTCATCATTGATCTCAAAGAAGGAGGTTTGTAAGCCTCAGTCCTGTTTCTTGTGGATCGCAGGCTGCCTCAAAGAGATCCTGTATCCACCTGTATATTGGAAAAAGAAGGAGGCGTTGAGATATTTCAGATTCTCTTCTATACGCGTGCTGCCGACAGATCGATGCTTTAAACGCCGGTTGCCTGGCCTCGTCTCATCACTGTACTCCTGCCGACTGACACATCCTCATTATATTACAATACGGTTGCCACTAAAGGTCATTCTCCCAGAACATAATCACACAATCAAAACCACAAACTTCATATATCAAAGAGACAGTAAATAGCCTCAGGGTTTATTTTCTGATGCAGCTGAAATGCGTCCAGTCGTACGTACTCTATAGGCAGAAGTATGGGTGACTTAAATTAAAATCTGACGGCGCAGAAGCCTGATGAAAATATAGAACGCATTTATTCAAATCTTTTAATCAGAGGTTTGACTGTTGTGTCCGAACATCTCATCTGTTCCTTGATCCTCCGTCAGGAACAGATTGTCATGAGGAGAAGTGTCAAAGTTTAAGAAAAAAAAGAGCAGAAACATACCCCTCTCCTCCATATTACCATAATGAGGAAAACACACTTAGTGGGCCATGACCTGATGTCATCTGATTATACCCATGATTAATGATATCCTTTATCAAAACATGGCACTACTGTAACTGTCTGAGATTAAAAACAGAAGATGGTGATGTATTCATACTTTCAGTAATGCCTCCTTCTACCCCCTGTTCACCAATAGTGGAGGCTATTCCGATTTTCTCTTATAGCCGTTGAATTTTTTGACAAACTTGATGTGAAGATTTTGCGTCTGTGCTATGACTCCTTTTTTGTGAGCTGGCATTGAAATCCTTGTGTTAGATCAGATCAATTTGCATAATAAGTCCTCCATGTGCACATTGACTTGAACCTGCTTTTATTCTTTCCGGTGTAGAAAACCTGTTTGATGTACTGTAATTGGTCAACAGTGTACAGTAACATCTCCAACTGTTCTTAACGCTATCTGCTGCTTTTGGTTTGAGGGCGATCTTATTGGTGTTTCACTGGATCCCACGAGAGAGAGCAACAAAGCTGAGATGCTTGCACAGCTTTAAAGCCTCTTGTTTTGCACTCCAGATACCAACGTCCAGTCGATGACTCAGTTGAAAATACTTTCCTCTGGTTTTTCCTCTGTCCATACGGTGTTTCCACAAAGCCCCCAGTGTTGCAGCCATGTAGGAGCTACAATGTCGGTCTGTCTGCTTAATTGCGAGTGGGATGAATGTTAATTTACTCCGTCAAGAAGACTCTTTGTAGCCCTTTGATAGCTCAGAGGTGTAGATTTACATCTTAGGGATACAATGAGTTTTAGCTTGTGCTAAACAGGGGGTGACAGGGCCCACATTCCTCAGCCTCCCACATCATATTGTTCTATTGTATATGAACACCTCTCTGCCATAGAAGAGCCCCGGTCAGGGTAGGTGTTAAAGATGGAGGGGTCATCCTGCCCTCCATCTGAACTTGGGCAACAGTCTATATTTGCTCAGCCTTGCACGGAAGAAGTGATATAAGTACGCACAACATGTCAACACAGCACTGTTTTGTCTGTAATGTTGTCTGGAATCTGAATGTCACGTGTGAATTATTTGTGCTTTTACTCACTGAGCCGTCTGTTCTACTGTAACCGACAAATTGAATTCCGGTTCTGATGTTGCACAGATCCCAGGAAGATCTAGCTCACTAGTATAAAGTGTAGCACTTTGTAATTATATGAGAGGTGGTCCTGGCCTCGGGGGATTGCTGCTGGACTTCACCAGAAAGGTTCCTGTGCACGACATGAATTTGCTCCAGAAACCCAGCCCGCCTTTGTGTATTGGGCTGTCAAAAAATTAAATGAAAAGTCACTCTAATAGGCGACCCCTGGCCTAGATCATATTTCCTGTCAATTATAAAAGTATGAAGTCATGCATAGTTATGAGGCATGGGCGGGTCTATTAAAATTCATAAATGATTTGTTTTTATACCAGGTTACTCTAAACCACTTAATTCCACGTGGTCATGTAGAACTAATGCCTCTCCTCACTGTCTACCCACAGAAACAGGCAGGTGCATGGTAATTCAAAAAAATGTAAATAACTTCATTTTCAAAAATACATTAAATATGATGAAATCAGCTTGCTGGAAGTCTCTCAGATGTTTCTTTTAAGAAGGAAGCTGCATTAGAAGAATCCTTTTTTTCTTCCAGATCCTCTACAATGGGCTAATTGTTTTCTGGTAATTACACTTTCTTTACCAGTAAACGTTTTGCGGACATCTCCGGTGTAACTCAGGTGTGTGTGTAATTACATTTCTTAAGGTCAACCTTTCACTAGGATGAATTAGTGAAACTGCATAGTTGACCACTTCAGGGCACGGATCCAAAGTAATTTTCATTGTTAATAGATCTGCTCTTCCCTGGTAGGAAATGATTCAGAAAGCATCTGATTGTCAGGAAGTCTGTCATCCATTTTTTAACTCTACATTTTTTTTTTTCCTGGGGAAAAAGGTAACGCATATAAAATCTGCTCCCTTTTCAGTGTTTTGGTGTTGAATCATTTACGCCGACGCAAATACTGGTCTGAAATACACAAACACTTGATGTGTTCTCTCACCCCATGTGAGGCCCGCTGTGAGATATTGATCAGAGCATATCCTGGTCAATCAGACTAAATGATTGCCTATAAGCCTCCAGCCTCTTCTGCTGCTGGAAGGCATGAGGTTGATCCTGAGGAAACTGAATTATAGACAGCCTAGATATGAGCTGCATAGGCGCTGATAGTTCCCAGCAGCCTCGTGGAACTGAGCAATGCAAATGTACAATAAACAGGGCCTAAGCTGGTGGAGGTCTTTCAATCACATAGGGGCAATAGTTCAACCCCCGCCATGCATAATCCCAGCCTTGAAACCCCTGGGACTCCAGCCTCCAACCTGCTCAATGGCACAAAGATATTAGATAGCCATATGTAGATTCACTAGGTAAACACACTCTCGTGATAACACAATATGCTCTCTTTCCTACTAGGAATATATTTGAAGCGGAGTTTTGCCTTCTTTTGAGGTAAGGCTCAAATTGAAGGCTTAGCTTTGCGCCATCAGAATGTGATGCAGCTGTTTGCTTTGTTTAACGTCCTTGATATATCCCTTGCTGGGAAGAAATTGATATCTCTTCTTTATAAATGAAGTTGCCTGGGTGTTTACACCATGGAGCAGGCTGGACTGAGGGGTGGCTGATAGAGGGCCTGTTCAGGCAAAACGCCAATGGTTGGCAAGACAGAGGATTGGCGGAAATACGTGTTTGATGTTGATTTTAAAATCAAATTGTTTGATTACAACTGGAAACTTAATCTTACATCTGATTATCTTTGTACAATATTTATTGTTGCTGTCGTCAGCAAACATGATGTAAATCCCTTTCTGGGACATGTTTACTCACTCTGTCACACTCACATACAGCACACGCTAAAATCATTCATGCACAATCACACCGGCGGACCCCTATGAAAATACACATAGACATGGTCTTTCCACCGGAGGAGCCCGCATGGAGATAAGTGACAAGTGCAAACACGTACAGAAGGATGCGTGTCTATCTGTGGGTGGGGGAGGGTAAGAAGGGACAGAGGATAGGGGAGTCGGATGGGGTGGAGGGTGATGATGGGGGGAGGTTGGGGGCTGTTGACAGTGCTCTCCAGGTCTGTAACCCCTCCTCCTCCCTCCTCCTTTCCCTCTGTTACTCCCTCCCTTGCCAGCGGCTCAGAAGTCCCAGCAGGAGCCACTCCATCCTGGAGAGAGGGTTCTTCCGGCCAGCGGGGGCTCCAACTGAGGGAGTGTGAGGAGGGGGGGGGGGGCGGCACATCATGGACCACTTTAGACTTGCATCACATGATGTATGTGAAAGGAGATGGTTGATGGGGAGCTTACACAAATCATCCTGTTCTACCCATCCATTATGTCAGATAGTGTGAAGTGACAGGAGGACGATGACTTCAAAATCCAGAAGATCAGCCTCTTTTTGTTTGGAACAAATGTAGTAGAAATAGCCGCAGGAGTCCTGGATGGGATATGGCTAAGCTGCTCTGAAATAGCTTTGAACTAATGTGATTGTCAGTTCTCACTCCTAATTGCTTTGAGCTTGATTCTTAAACATATAGCATGGATTTGTTCGTGCAGCATATCTGCGTGTTCGCTGTTAATGATGCTTCTGAGATGCATTTTATTTTGTCAGTGATACAGTGCTGTAATTAAGGGCCTCTCAGTCCTGCTCCTCAATACCCAGAGTGCCGCTTGTTTTCAGTCTTAGACATTTAATTTCATTCAGCTGGTGTTCTAAGTCTAAATCAGGCCCTGATTAGACGACAAAATTGAAAACCAGCGGGGCTCCGCATCTAAAACAACCAGAAATGAGAACTTCTCAGAAACTGCTCAGTACGAACAAAAAAACTAGAACAAAGTTTGTTACTTTTAAAAACTTGTCCTTTGGTGAGGTGGCGGCTGTTAAAGGCATGTGGCGCCTGTTCAGAAATTTAAGCACTCGTGAGTATGAGATGATAATGAAGGGATAATAGGAATCTATTAGTCCTTCGGTTTTCATATGACTAATAATTAGATTAATTGAATGGCACTCATTTAGAGAAAATGAGGGACCCAGTGGCGTTAATTCAACCTGTGTTTCCAGATGCTCATTTCTAAACAGGCTAAGTGAACTACCTAATCACAGCCCACCATCTGGGAATTCCCCTCCGAGGCAGCAATAGGTGATGGAGCCATAATATATTTTAAGACATCAACTGATGGCTGCCTGCAACTAAACATATTGAAGCTGCCGTTAAGACTCTCCAAGCTAACAAACCGGGGTTGAAAGAGGTGTCTGTATTATTAACTCCCCATTCATTTCGGGCACCTAATGCTAATCTCTGCCTTTTATTTGAAGGTAAATAAGGTCATTATAGCTGTGGTAATGATTAGCATATCTCACAGGTGTAATTCTCTGGGAGTGATGCTCTGAGACTCCTCCGCTAAAATCACTCAGTGCCATGCGAACAAATATGGGAGACTGACTAATTTATACCCAAATTTACACCATGTACAAAAAATCATGCAAATGAACTAGGTACTCATTTGGAAGACACAGCATTTGGGTGACATTAATCAAAGAAAAATATGCAGACAAAGGTGACAGTAATCCCAATACTCAGGCATAAGTGGCACAGCTGTGATTTCACTCACTGTATATTTGTATAGCAGAGCAAAAAATGGAAATTCTATACATTATGGCCCCACATATTCTCATTATTTTTATTTTAGCTCACAGCGATCAGATAGACTTCAGGATTTTTTCACACTTAGGCGCTCCTTCCTTCCAATTACAATAATACAATTACAAGTATCTTTTGGTTTTTTCATTATCACTTATACTTGGTAAAAGAAAAATCCACCTTGTCAAGGGAGAGGGAGTCTTGGTATGTGAAAATTAACATGTCATTTTTTTCTAGCACAGAGAGATACTTAAAACGGGAACTTTTGAAGTGCTTGATCCAAGTCGAGGGGATACAGCGATAGTGATGGTTACATGCAGGAGCCATCAGTCCTGAAACATGCTGCAGGTTCATATATGCTGTTCAGCTTCACTAATGATGATTGATATTGACATGTGATAATTGTAATTATCTGCATTGCCTCTTGCTCTGTACACACATGCATCTTCATTACTTTAGTCAGCCTAAAGGTATAATATGGCCAGATACATTTCCCAGCAGTCATCTGCTCATGTACTGGGTGTAAGTGAAAGCAGCGCAGCGCCTCAGCCCAAGCTCACCTAAGCTCTCCACTGAGTTGTAGAGCAACGCAGCCTAATCCCCCAACAGAGCCGTCAAGCCAGCCTGCAAACAGAGCTCACTGCTGGCTCTCTCTGCGTGGAAGGAGCAAACCAACATCATAACAAAGGGTGTTTATGGAAAAATAGATGCTGGCGCAGCCAACCAGAAAGGACTTAGCAGTGAACAGACCCCGCTCCCACCTTTATCCTTCACCGTTCACATTGAAATGCAAATATCAAGGCAGGGTTTCCACCCGCGTGCCACTCACAAATTGAAAAGCAGTTTTTATCTATGCAAATGCAAGCATGGTAATTGAAGTTAATCAATCAATGCTAGCTTTCACTAAAACCTTGAACATGATTGAATAAAGTAATTATCATTCAGGAGAAAATGATGAAGTTGTAGACAGCATGAACCTTATTAAAGGAGGATTTTGAGTCACAATGTCTTAATTTAGCCGGCAGGCCCCTCTGTTTTCCTTCTCACTTCTCACTCCATCCCTCTATTCTCCACTCTGTGGTCCAATCTCATGTGAAGCATCATAGCTCACTGTGAAGAATACTTTTAAGGGCTGTGAAATACGCCAAATTTAGACCACTTGTGGTTTTAAAAAAAACAACCTCCAGACGGAAGAACTTATTAGAATTTTAGAAATTAGTTTATTTTTTTCCCCCCTCCAGCCTTTTCACATAGATATTTTTTGCTTTCTTACAAGCATCTCTATAGATCCAGACTCTTAGAATTCACATTACAGAGCAAAGCATCTCTTTTTCCAAGACATAATTACCGCGTCAACTTCAACAAATACAGATTGTGTTGCTTTAAATGACCTTTTTTATTGAAAAAAGTAGATAGTTGTGTCTTTGACAATTACCTCAAGGGCGGTCCATTACATTAATGAAATATTAAAAGATTTAGAATTACATAAATGTGTTCAGTAAAGTCAAAATAACTATGTTTAGTGTGTTCTTCATGTTGAAAGAATTTTAAAGTTACATCTTTGATAATTAAAACAAGAGGGCTTAATTGCATAAAATAAATATTTAAAGATTTTGGAATTAAATAACTGTTTAGTTCATGGAACATAACTGTGTTCAGTAAATGCAACACCACTTTGTTTATTAAATTCATCATAACTGTATGATGTAGTACTTGGGACTTGTTGGCAATTATTCCTTTTCACTTTCTTAATCTTTGTCCCATTTATTCAACCTTCTTTTGTGGGACCAGTTGACATAACAAATTTAAGTAAACACAATATTTTATTCTGTTACGACATTGTTTTCCAGAATCTTCCAGACTGTTTTAAACATCAGGATTTAATATATAGTTAAATAAATACAATTATTGTTCCGGCACATCCAAGTTAAAACTTGTATTTTCTAATATTAATATACAGAAATAACATATGCTCTTTTAGTTCAATACAAGTGATAAACATGTGTTATTTAATATGAAAATGCATTTTTATTGGGAAGAAATATTCTATAAGAACATGATTGATATTAAAATTCATTTGTGTTGCACATTCAAAAAAAGAGATTAATCATATCTAACTACCATTATGGATTGATTTGCCTTTTTTTTTAAAATAAATCAGCCACCGACAAAAGTCTGTTGCAATGTCAAGAACAACTGCAAATGTGAAAGCCTGTAGGACTCACAAAGTTGGATATGTTGTTATATTTCCTCAATTCAGAAGCATAGCTATGTGATTTTAATGCTTCAGTTACATAAGGGAGGCACAGACTAGACTTTTTGCTCTTAGTTTGCTTCCATAACTCTGTTCTACTATAAGTAAATGATAAGTTACTGAATCCATTCTTTGTAGCTCTGTCGTAAACCAAGCTTCCTCCGATTCTCACTTGATGTACAGTATCTCTCCTTTAAGGCTAAAAAGATACCTGTACATAATTGTTGAAATTGGGGATGGAAAAAAAGAGAGAGACATCAATGTCAACCATTTTCACAGGAAGGCTTTTTTACCCCCGAGCTTTCACCTGACAGCCTGATGGTAGTAATTGAGACTTTGAGTGTGCTGTGGCTGGCTACCTTACTGTGGTCTCCTGGCTGCTCGCCTCATGGCAGGGCTAGTTAAAGGCCTCTTCGGTTTGTCACAGAGTTTAATATGCACCCTACATAATTATGCAGGATTCACAGTGCTATCAAACCGCAATTCAAATTAGTTCAGGATTAAAGGCACAGAACAGTACTGGTTCCTTAATTGCATTGTACTGTGCTGATCACATTCAAATACCCATTACTCATTCCCTCTGCGGAGCAATAAGTCAGAGGGATTAATACTGAGGCAGGTGACAGGGCCAAGCCATTAAAAGGCAGTTATGCAGAAAGCATGGCTGGTTTTATTCACGTTAATGAAATCAGCGAAATGAAACTGTAATAGATTTATCAAAGCTCAGATGGATTTGCAGTAAATCAGTTTGATTCAGGCAATCAAACTGGACAATGGAGATAGTTTTCAGCTACAGCAGTGGATATCACGCAGCAGCATGTGAGAAGTGCTGATATTCTTCTTGCAAGGATTTGGTGAACACCCGGTGCCTAGGCCCTATTCCCAGAGCTGGCCCCGCTCATTTTTGTCAGCTAAATGGTGCCAGTGACTGATAAAACATACTGCCTTCCAGTTAAACACCATATTCTTCTACCCCTTTCTCTCATCCCACACTCTGGCGCTCTCCCTCACGCTGTCCTCTTGAATTTATAGACTGTGTGTAGCAGATTCTGACTGGTTCTACAGTGCACAAGCAAACGCATTAGAACCTACATTCACTTACATCAATTGGATTAGTGTTGAAATCCATCCGTCTGAGCTCGTCTCATGGCGCGAGGCTTCAAGGAGCTGTCCAACACTGGATGCTAGCCGGACAAAACTCTAGAAATAATAAAAAGTATTTATCGATTTAAAGGAAATTTTCAGACATACACAGTTTGTGGAGTTCTGGTGTACTATTAGTTAGCTATAAGCAGATATGAGGGTGTTTTAAGCATTTATTAATGTGTTCCTTTTGAATTATTTGTCACTATCATTTAATATGTTCATACATCAGTCTCCACTGATTGGTGCTGACATGAGGAGTCACAGCTGTCAACAAATGATCTCTATTAAACTCTTATATCTAGTCATAACTAAATTACAACATCTTATTAGGGGTTTACACTTTTGTGGTAAAAAAAAACAGGAACCCAAAATAGTTACCCTTAGCTGAACAGATGTTATTTAACATAAATGAAAATTGCTCTTCAGTGTGGAATTGAGCTACACAAGGAGCACCAATTGAAAAATCAATATATGACATTTTGTATTTAGTGGAATATTCAGGCTGGAGGCCTTTGGGAGAATTACACTAGCGATGCCTTTTTTTTAATTTTTTTATCCAAGTCCAGTTTGAGTCTTTTTAAATGTAGAAATGGTTAAATGACCTGAGCTAAAATGACATTATTTTTAAATGTGTTCTTAATGAGTCGTCCACTGTACAGTATAAATTCCAATTACATCCAATTAACCCCAATCAGAGGCACCTCATATCTAGCCTCTTTTTTTATTTAATGGTTCGCTGCAGCTTCAACCATTGATTAGGCTGAATGAGCAGCACTACTAAATGACCACCTTGAAGGAGACGGGGGCTGTTAGCCTTAATAGAGACAGCCTGGCCATTACACCTCTGTGTGCACAGTCCCCCTCTTTTAACAGGCTAGATCAAGTTTTATATTGGGGTCTGACGGGCCCCTATCCAGGTTGATTTTGACTTTAGCCCATTTGCTTTGAAGGAAAATGTTAAGTACAAACCTCCCATCCGTGAAGACTAGCCCATTATTTTCTAATTACAATGCTTTTAGGTCCTGCAGTAGCCATGCATGATTATACACAACGCCCTTTGAGTGCGTACAAAATGAAGGTGTTCTTGAAACGAGTCATGAAGCCAAATGTTAAGGTGTGAATAGCCATATGGTGAAAAACCCACTTAAGATGAAGTCAAAAGACATAGAAACAAGATTTAGGAAATGTTCCAAGACTAAAAATACCCCAACAATTATAACAACTGGTGACCATCATTTATTCCAGAGGCAGTTTGAAAAGATGGCGGCAGCTTTACTGTAGTTCTCATCCCTTTGCTTTGGATCAAGGCGAGACTCGACTGCAAGAGAGACAGTGAAGATTAGAAAATAAAAGCATAAATCCATTCAGCATGGAGTTCCCTCTTGTGCTACAACTGGCAGCAGATGCTAGAATAAGCCCTCCCACACTGTTCGTCTTGAGAATTTCCCTTCTTGTGTTCTTTAGAGGAGTTTGCATTACATGATACTCGTGTGGCCAGCTACAACAATTTGTAGATTAAACCCAACAAAAGTATGCATTAGAACAGAGGCTCAAATGGCTTCATGAGTGCGTTCAAAATACAATTCCCACATAATTTGAGCTTTATAAAAACAAACAAATATTGCCTGCTTTTTGAATGAAAGCAACATTATTTGATGCAAAAAGAACTGCATGCACAATAAGACCCTCAAAAAACTTAATTTATGAACAATTGTTATGGCCAAACATATGGAGCCATCCTTTTGATAAGATGCAAAGGAAAATAATTCCTTTATTTATGGATGGTGTGAAATTAAGCACACTTTAAAGCCTGGGACAGCATGGTTTAATCAACTGCCTTGATTCATGCTTACAATTCATGGCAACTGAATGCGGGTGATATTAAATACATTCCCTTATTACTCTATAAATGCAAGTGGCCAAGCAGACAAAACCCAAGTAATAAATTAATAGTAATAAAAAGACCAACTGCACAGACAGATAGAGAAATTAAAACCCCAGCATCAAATACAACATGCCATTCAGCTTAATAAAACAGGAGACAATAACGTTTCTCGGAACCAATCACATGCTGCAGCAGGATATTTAAACACATTTAATGTTGACTTGTATCTCATTTGGCCGCAGCTAAATGAATCTAATAAATATGAAGCAGTTAGAAACCTTCTTGAAATCATGACGCACACATTCTGATGGCAGTGAGAAAAGAAAACAATTATTTTCAAATTAAATGTTGAAATATGGTTGAATTAAAGTGAAACTGCATCGCAGTTTTGACGCATTTGTCTCTGAAGCCTCTATCCCTATTATTCAATAGTAGATAAGTACATTACAATTATATTGTTAGATATCCGAATTTAGAAAACAAATGCGAAACACTATTTCCAAAGAAAATTAACAGTTGGAAATGAAAATGGACCAAAAAACCCCACAATACGTTTGATCATTTTCACAATCCTGGGAACAAATTACAAGCTGCAATGAGATGTTACTAAACTCATATGTCAGCGGTTATAATGTTATGGCTGATTAGCGATTGCCAAGTTGTTTTGTATATCCAGCCAACAATGAGCTCTTCACTAAACTTAAAAAAAAAATAAAATACATGTAAAAAAATTGAGATTTGAGAACAAGGCTAAGAAGGCGTAGTGGGTTCAAATCCACCTCGCCCCAATGACTTGAATTGGTGACTCTAAATTGCCTGTAGGTGTGAATGTTTGTCTGTGAACTAACAACTTCTCAACGGTGTACCCTAGCTTACTGGAATGTCAGCTAGGATTGGCTCCAACCCCCCCAGAGACCCTTATCAGGACCAAGGAAAGCTTCAGGAAAGTCTGATTGTATCATAATCAAATGCCTCAAGAAAATAAATCTTGTCTTTTAAGAGATGATAGTTTAAGCCTCATTGGAGGAATTAATGGAAGAGAAACAGACAGTGTCTCAGGTGACCACCACAACTTTCAGAAAGTTTAACGGGTAACAGATAATTCATTTAAGAATCGTCGAGTTTAAAATACTTAATTTAATCTTCACCAGTGGAAGTCATTTTTGTAAAATTGCATACAATTTTCTTTTACCAGTTTATAATAGTCGTCTTAAAACTCCACAGTAATAAAATAATGTAATATTTTCCACCAATAATAAAAAAATATATATATATTTATTGTTTTATATTTTAGGTTTTTTGAAGGTAAAACTGGGGATCAGTTGTTGTGAAAGAGATTTTAAAAGTGGAGATTTCACCTTTTAAGGGTTTGGGGTCTAATCATGCACCGTAAAAAGAAACTTGTCGTTCGACGAAGAAATTACTTCAACTAGTTGATGAAATTAACTATGTTTGAGTCTAACGTATTAATTTAAGTTGCAAATTCTTAATTTGATTGAGTGTTACCAGTTGAAGTAATTTTTTTTTAGTTCATCAACAATGTTCTTTTCAGTGGACGTAGAACTTGCTGACCGTTGATCAATGCAAAATTAGATTTCTAGAGAAATCCCATCGAGTATCTGGAATAATACATCTGCCTGAAATATCTGTGCATTTCAAATTATATTGAGGGGTCTACACGTAAACACAGATCCCAATCCAACAGTGTCACTGTTAAAAAAACTTTAAATATTGATAATTCTATCCTGTAGAATCCATATTGTCTAAATATTTAAATTTATACCAGGAAAAGGGAGAAGAAAATGAAATTCTCTGATGTATATGTAGGTTTTAAATTAACCTGGTAAAGCTTCTGCACTTCTACGCTATGCTCTTCCAATTACACGGCATCAGCATGATGTAGCGCTGAACGACACACGGCGAGTATACAAGGTTCCTCGTTTAAAGATAGAAGTTCAAATCAAAAACTCTCCTAATTACTTAGATTTCAGCCGAACGTGTCATCAGAATGTCAGGAGCCTCGACACTTCCTGCATGTCTTTGCGCAGGCCTTTGACATCTCATACCAGTAGAATCCACTTATGACAAAGACACCCTATTTGTGATAAAGCACAGTACAGAGAGAGTATATAGCTCACCTTCTCATAATAATTCAGCTCTGTGAGGCAGATGAGGAGCCTGGAGTATTATATAACGTTGCAACCATTTGGGTGGCGATGGCAGTGTATCTTTGAGTGTGTGTCCATCTCAGGTTTGGGAACGGCTTGAGCTTTCTGTGACCTCTTGCTTCAGTAGCAGGGGCCTTATCTCTGGAGGGTCAATTACCATTCGGTGTTTTGCTTGATCTTGTTTGTTTAACTTGACACAGTGAAGAAAGGCCTGACATTGACCAGAATCCGCTGCATTAATGTGTTTCATGTTCTGCATTCATCATTGTCAGGGAGACGGAGCAGACCGCCAGCGTCACAGGAGGACAGGAGAGGAGAGGGTGTGTTTGGGTGACAGCAGATAGAAACGCATCAGTGTGTGGCGGAAAGGTAAGAACACCATTCATTTCTTAACTCATTGCAGACAAATAAACCAAATGAATGAAACTAGCAGAAGCTCCATACCTGTTCAGCTTTGTGAGCTAAACACTTCAATTTCCTGTTCAACTCTTTGGTCAAGCATATTTAAAATTTTAATGTGAGCCAATTGACTGAACCTACTTTTTATATGACCAAGGGGCAGCAAGTATATGGGGCCAAAGACAGAACCATGGGGGACGCCACAGGGCGGAGGCATAACCTTTGAGAGCTATTGAGGAAGTTTTTTATCGATAAGGTTTTAAAGGTTAAGATTTTATAACTTTTTTAGCATGTGAGGACTTAACAGAATTATTTTACTTGATTCAACCAAAGAAAGTGTCATATAGTTTTCTAAAAACATACTCTAGCAAAACGGTTAAGAGAGTCTACTTTATAATTAAGGTACTCGTGGTGAGCTAATCTAATTAAAATTCACAATTTTCTATGAAAGTCCGATTTTAAAACATACATGACAAAACAATTTTTTCATGTATGTTTGACAAACAAACTATTGTTCCATAGTTAATTTTCTTCGTGACGACATTAAAGGGTTAAAGTCAACTTTCTTTCTCGAGTGATAATTAGGTTTTCTACTAATGAAATCAATGAACGAAACACTTTAATGCTGGTTAAACTTTCCTATTCAAATCTCTTATTGAAGTTTAACTCCCACGTGTGCGAGAACATTTCACAACATGTGTGTCATTGCCGGTAAAAAACAATTTGTATTTCACTCAATATCATGTGGATCTTTCCGAGATTAGAGAACACGTGTTACTCTGGTGTTTCAAAACTTCAGCCCGCTGGTCAGATTTTTGAGCAAGTGATCCTTTATATAATGGGTTTCCTGCCGTGCGGGCAACTAATTATGTTTCATCCTTTTAACACGATTCTCTCCTGTTCACCTCTGGTGTCCCCACCTTCACTGGAGCTCACTGAATCTGGCAGGTTTTTTAATCTATTACTTTATATAACTTGGATGTATAAAACCATATCTTTATGGTAGCCATCATTTGTATTTCCATGTTACTGTAAGTAAATGCATACAAATCAATTTTTCAATACTAATATTAAGGATTGAAAGAGTGTGAAAACTTTTTTTCAGTTTTCGGATGCTGGGATAAAAGAGTGTGAATGTGAAGTTGAATCCTGTAGAAATTAAAAAAATGAAATGAATAATGGCAAAGCATGTATTTCATACATCGTTTTTGTTTTGTTTCACAATACAATAACAAATCCATTTGTTACTGTTTTATCAACAGTAACAAATGGATTGATCATCTTAAGGCGACATTAGTATTTATTTACTCCGCTCACAAAGATTTTGTTGGGCTCTGTTTTGTTGGTTCTTTGTCTAGAGTTGTGCATTGTTCCCTGAGGAATTCAAGAAAATTTCTCTGCAATGATAGAGAAAAAAAAAAATCCACCTCTTTATTGGCACCAACATTTTATTGGGTGGGCGACGGTGGCTCAGTTAGTAAGTGGTTGAATCCCTGGCTCAGTTGGTAGAGTGGTTGAATCCCTGGCCACTGCAGTCCACATGTTGAAGTGTCCTTGAGCAAGATACTGAACCCCAAGTTGCTCCCAATGGCTGTTCCATTGATGTGTGAATGATGGCGTGAATGGTTACTGCTCATGATGAGCATATGGTGCCTTACATGGCAGCCTCTGTGTGAATGTTAGTGTGACTGGGTGAATACTGACTCACATTGTAAAAGCGCTTTGAGAAGTCAAGTAGACTAGAAAATCGCTGTATAAGTACAGTCCATTTACCATTTTCTAGCTCTTGATCCAAACTTTCTTCACATCCATTGAAGAAAGTTCCATGTAGTTTTTGAAAAAATCCTTCATAGGGAAATGAAAATATACCCGTTGCCTACTAAGAGGCTTTTCTAATGTTATATCTGGCGAATGATGTGTGCACTGTTCTGTCTGAAAGATACAGGATAGTCTGACCCGGTAGATTGCCCTGACATTGTAAGCATATAATGGTCCTGTTGGACCATCTGAGTGACAAGATTTCAGGATGAGACCCGCACCTGAGTGTGCCGGGATCTTATCCAACATCACAGATATATCTGTAATAAACCCATACATTAAAGTAGGACAACTGAGACTCCTCGGGTTAATTCCTTTTCTTCAAATGATCAGAAGACAAGATTCTTCCTTCAAGATCAATCCGGCTGACAACCCAACAAACAAACAAACAAACGTATACTTAACCCTCGCCTTTCTTGGTAAAGGTATCAAATCACAAATCGTGACAACAAACTTTCAGAATTTTTGTCATCCATGAAAACATTTTTTTCTGTGTTCATTGATGACCATGTCTTCAAATACTGTGACCTGTAGAGTACCAAAATGATTTTAGACTGATTCGGTTTAAATAGTACATGCTACCATTGAGCAGTCTTCAGGAGTCGAGCCATTTCACTCACAAGCTATGCGGATGACACTCTATTATTGCCCACTCTCCCGATTACCTTTTTTTTTTTTTTTTTTTTACTAGAGAATCTGTGGAAGTTTGATACATTTGAAATATCTCCAGTCATACTTTCCTTACGTTCATATAAAATGTGAATATTACATGCAGTACAATTACACACAAAATTAGTTTGTGGGGCTCTGCAGACGAAGGGCGGAATCGCTGATGTGAGCCGGGGAGCTCTGGTAGAGAGAGCCAGGAGCAGGGATGGGGCTTCTTGAATAATAAAAACCTGTAAGAACGCCAGATCTGTTATCTTCCAAAACCGTTTACCAGTCATTTACTTCATAAACTTCTGGGATTAAAATGAGCCTTGTTTCATAGAACTATCTGCACCAGTAAGCCGAAATGAAACGTCAGTCATCCCGTGGTCAAAGCATTGTTATTAAACATAGAAAATAAATGACCAGAATTTCTCCCATTCGTTTGGGTTGTTGAAAACATCCTGGGGACATTGGACTAGTTTGAGTTCTGTGTTCTGCATTCATTTATGTCACTTTAACTTTTATTTTATCTCATCCAGTTAACCTACAGTGATGAAGATCACATTTAGGTAGTCCAGTCTGTAGGATGTAGGGGGAGTTAGGTACAGGAATTCAATATAGTTAATTATGTTTCATTAGTTTATCATCACCTGACCTATCTTAGGTTTTGTTCTGCTGCTGTGATGCAAAATGATAAGAGTCCTGCCGATCCTCAGTTCTAGGGGTTCTGTCCCACATTTATTCTACTGACTTCTGCTTCTCGCATGCAGAGTTACAGCTCTTTGTTGGAGACTGACTTATGAACATTTATTCAGACCTCAAATTATTCACAGTTCAGACTTCAGAGAACAAATATAGAGGTGAAACTGTGATGAGAGGCTGCCTTGTGGAGTGTCTCTATTCAAGTTCAAAAATCTCTCTGAGAAGGCTAATGCAGAGTAGATTGCTTTTAATATTTCGGCAGTGATGAAAAATGCCGACGAATATGTGTCTTCAGTATTTGCTATTATTGAAATGTGTTTAATTTAGAAATTGAGTTGACAGAAACTCCCACACAGGCCCTGACAGCAAACCCACAGCTCAATTAGTATTGCTGCGGCGTTTACTTAGAGAGACTTAGAGGTGATGCTGACACATCATCTATGCACAACCACATTTTGACATACTTGTAATACTTTTTTAAATAAATCCACATATATAGTGTTTGTCTGCACTTTTGCATATCATAGAGGAGTCGATTAATGACCTTGGGCATTCAGAAATAGCCTACCTTTGCCATCTGGTTAGAGTTAGTTCATTCCTATTTTTGCGATTTAATTATTGTTTGTCAATGCTTTTAATGTCCTGGTTTGTAGGGGATCATAATCTGGGTAACAAAACCACATTTTGTTGTTCATCTGCCAGGCAATGAAGTGTTTTGTGTCTTATTAATGCCCAATTAGTAATTATCAACTGATATAATACATAAAGGTTGTCACACATTAGCAGTTCATTTATATTTGCTTTTAGCTTTAAAGGTTTGGTATTAGTAAAATGTTAATGGTCTGAATACTTCCTCATCGACTGTTGGAACTATTGCACTTCAGACGGACACATTGTGGAACATAAATAAAATCGACACACTTGTTTGAATAGGAATTGCAACAGATCCAGAATCACGTCCATAACATTCTCAGGTCTGGCCATAATCACAGAGTTGAGCGTGGAGACCATCTGTATCACGCTGGGTAAAAACAAACATGGATGTTCTGTTCCTATACAACATCTGGAGGTTTGATACTGATCCTGCATGTCAGACCAGGACGGTCTGAGTGTCATGGTTACTGATCTAAAAGAGGATCATCAGCACACTGCTCCTGTGAAAGGAGAGAAATCGAATCCTCTCCACCTTTCATGAGGCTACACCAACGTAACCCGCCTGCTGTATGAGAATTAAGAATATTGTTCATAGTTTTATATATATAAACAAATATATTAATAAATACCCTAGAGCTCTGGTGTTTCTAAGCTCTGATTCGTCTGCGAGCGAAGGCTGTAATTACGTCTTGGACATGAGGAGCATCTCTAGTTTGAGAGTTCTTTATAACTTGAACATAAATCACACCAACTCTGGCGGAAGAAGTCAAGTTTGTAACGGACATTAATGGAACATGAATGTGAGGAGGAGAGAGAACCTCAGTGCATCAACTTGGGGAATCCCCCGGCAGTCTATAAGAACATAACCAAGCCTGTCACCAGGACAATAAGCTTTATCATAAAGGAATGTTTAAGTTTAAGAATTCTTTTCACATTACACACACCCTGTCTGAGGTTGATCAATACGATGACACTTTAAATACAAACACGGCAGCGAGTCGATCACCGTTTGCTGCTTGTGCTCCATGGAAATACGATAAAGATGGATGACATAAAACATGAGTTTCCTCAAGTAGTCTTTAAAGGACAGATGGCTAACAATGTCATTTTTGTGATACCCAGGGATTTGTCCGCATTTTATTCTTCTCCGAACATAACATTGCTAGCAGAACACACAGTACCTCTGTAGCTGTGACTGAGATGTCTCGTCGTTGATGATGTGTTTGAGGTCCGTTCGGTAGTGTTCCCAGTTTCCTGACAAATACACAGCTAGAGTTCATGCCACCTAATATGGTGAATCCCGTAAGACTGTTTTGGCACGTTAAAATATTGCGTCGTCTGAACCTGGCATGAAATGTAGAGTGGGTTTCTGCCTGCAGGACTGCGAGGATGGTTGAGAGTCATGATAACTGAAGGCTCTGGCTCCCATTTCCCTTTTGGAGGCTCAGGGGACTATAAGTCACTCTGAATCCTGGGACATGTTTAAATATATCTCCAACTGGAATTTAGGTCGCTTTCACACCACAGCGGTTTGGTCCACTTAAACCAACCTTGATTTGTTTTCAGATGTTTCAGAATGTTTGGGTAGGTGTCAAAACTCATTCGAACTCTGGTGCAGACCAAACAAGCGAACTGGGGTCTCACTTTGCTTGCAATTGAACCCAGGTTTGGTTGTGGTGTGAAAGCAAAGTGGAAAAACTTACAAACCAAAGGTAGGGAGTGAAGCAGAGCATGTGATTTAAAACGTTCAAATCCAAAGTTCAACAATGTTGAAATTTCACCCCCAAATTGAATCAAAGTGGCAGTACTAAAGAGTAAGGGGCCAAGGATGGAACCCTGGGGGACGCCACGGGACCACCAAGGATGAGGCTTTAACAAGGGCTATATAGAAAGTCCTATTCTTTAAGTAATTCTTATTGGAATATTGAAGCATATTAAAACATGTGACGGTTAAATACAATTATTTGATTCGATAAAAAAAATTCTAATAAGGGTCAAGTAGTTTTCAAAAAGGTTTCGCTAATCAAATGGACTATTTTCCATGAAATAATTTTATAAGTCTAGTGTTTTTTACTGTTTAATAACAAGCTTGACCTAAAAAAAATTCATTTTCATTTCATTTTGTCAACGTATAGTGTCGTAGATTCCCCAAAAGAAATAATATTTCCATAGCTTAATATTTTTATTTGTTGTTGAGGACATTAATGGGATACAGGAAATGATTTTAGTGTTCAGAATAGCTGACTTTGTGCAGCGTTCTGTACCAAAACATGGTCTCACAGATCAGTAAACAACAAACTCGGACATATCATTCACTTTTTTATCTTCAACAATCTGGAAATTTACCAACATGCGTTTAAAAAACAATGCATATCCGCGGGCAAGCAGTGAAATTAGATAAAACAAATGTATACTTCGTTAAGTTAGAAATGTAATTCACAATGCATACTTTTTAGTTCTTAATTAAAGAGTTTTTTTGTTCATATAGGTGCCGTGCTAAGTTGCACGTCAGATGACTTATTACGGAGAGAATGACAGGAAGGGCTTGGTTTCGACTTAAGTCAGCAAAATCAAACTGCATCAAAAGTATTACTAGGTAGGTTGCTAAAAATAGACCAATACAAACAAAAAGTCCCCACAGGAAAAGAAAGATCAAAACAATGCCTATTTAGTGCTCATGCAGGCAGCGTGAATGGCTTTTGTGTGGCGCTTATTATTACAATCTGTGTGTCGCAATGGTACAGAGCAAATCCTAGTAATTAACCTATGGTAATGACAAAAGCCAATTTATGGCTCTTAAAGATCAAATGTATCTGGGTTAATGTGAGGTCAATCAAATGCATGTGTGGAAATAGCAGTGCCGGAATTGAAATAGCTGGTTGGTGAGGAGTGTAGTGGGATTACTTCCAGTCCAGTATCATTGCTGCGGTCAAATCAGCCGATCTAATTGGACAGTAATGCAGGCAGAAAGAAAAAAAACATATTTTACGTATTTGAGTCGTTTTAGTGTTCAGTCAGTCCGTTCTGAAAAAATTTAACATGAGCTTTCTGCTCACTTTAGTTCACACGCTTCGCCATGAGCGTCACAATTCAAGGAAAAGCCTCCCCTGCTGCCTGCATGCTCAGGAAGCCCAGTACTGTCTGCCACAATGGCTCTGGCTCTGCATACTGGGAATCTCCAATACAGCAGGACTCTGGCTTCCACTGAACCTGAGGCCCCAGTGTGAGCCTGAGAGCCTTCTGAGACAAGATTCTCTGCAAACTGAAATGTTTCGAAGAAAGGGGTGTTGATTATCTTTCATGGTCCCAAGTTTCAATTCAAAAATGTCTTCTTCTTTCTTCCTTTAGGGATCGCCACAGGTTTTACTCTGGATGCCCTTCCTGACGCAGCCCTCCCCATTTATGCGCGCTCGGGACCGGTACTACAGGTACACTGGCTTATCAAATTGAACATGCCATCATTCATAAAATGATTGGACAGTGATTGTGTTGAGGGGCTATTTAAAGGGGGAATGCCATGTTTTGATGGGATGGCTGGCCAAAATGTATCCAAGTGCCCAATCGGCCACTTACTTAATTCTTTTGAAGCAGGGAGGTACAGAGGAAGCATCTGGTAAAGTAACGGCCTTTTCTTTTTAATCAAGAAAAACGTACAAGCATTATACCACGTCTCTATCAGTGGGTACCATCCAACAATGAGAATGCAATCTTGTGGTAGCCCATCAACATTGTATTGAAACAGACACCAATCAGCCATAACATTATAACCACTTACAGGTTAAGTCACACCTCAACCTGTCTCATTACCTTGGCACCTGGCAGTGGGTGGGATAGGCAGCAATTGAAAATTTCAAAGCCATCTCAGAGCTGTGTATCAATCCTACATAAAATGATATATTTTGATATTATAACAATCAGGGTACTCTACATGTTGTTGCATTGAAAATCAGATCTCCAGTTACCAATTAAGAATGCAAAAAATCTATTTAATAACCATACATCTCATTGATCAATAACAATAAGCATTTTCAA
>VRLP01004813.1:0-44068 GCA_009660295.1 Lophius piscatorius
TACGTAGCGCCAACAGCTGATCCCTACTGTAAACAATAGGCGCGTGGCTGAGTACGGAGTCCCCGGAGACGGACACAAACAAAGTTGAGAATAACAGGCAGAAAAGCGCAAAAACAGCGGCTCTTCTCTCCATGTTTCGTAGGTTGTGTTTAAAAAAGCACACTTAGAAAAAAAGAAATATAAATACAAGAACGAAAAAGCAAGTTATTAAAGAAAAATGCTCAAAAGGGGGGGGAGCTGCTGTAACAGGCTGCCACACACGAGGGGCGCCAGGTAACATCCTGGATCCTTCCTGTTAGCACAAAAACTATGTTACTATATCACGGATCATTTTCAAATTTTTTAAATCACATAGCAGTTAGTGCGAAGTTTTTCATTCACGTTCAACTTTGAGGGGACCTTAAGGTAGACCCAGAACTCGCTGGAGGCATTATATATCTCATCTGGCTTAGGAACTCCTAAGGATCCCCAATGATTAGCTAGGGAGTGTTGCTGGGGTGAGGGGTATCTGTAAATCATTTCTTAGCGGCCTTAGCTGGCCGCCACCACGACTTGACCCATCGTAAGCGAAAGAAATTTGATGCATGGATGTAGGAAAGAAAGGAACCAATTCATCCACATAAGGTACTTTCTCACGTTTGCCTAAAAGCACTGCTGTGAGCTTAACACCCACAATTTGAGCAAATACAATCATGTATTAGTGTAACATGGGATTGGTTGCTGGTCACGTATACTCCAGAAATAGAAGCCACATATAAAGTACCTGATATAACTCACTGGTAGGTTAGGACCAAATGCCCCTACTGAGCCCACCTTATTGGGTCTGTTCAAAATCCCTTCAATGAAAAAGGTTGAAAGTAGTCTACCTTGTTTCCTTTTATGTCGAAAGACTTTTTGGTCCCTGTTGTAGCATGGGGGCCTTCAGTTGGCGAACCATGTCGTAAAATAATCAATTTGTCTCCTAAGTAATTTAGATCTTTGGTTATCTTGTCACCTTCCTGCTCTTTCTCTCCTGGTGAAGATTGAAAGGGTAACATTTCGATTGGTTCAAAGCACAGTTCTGCGAAAGGCCAGTCTGATATTTTACTCAGCTGCTACATTTTATTACAGTCTCAGTGTGTGTGTGTGTGTAATTGCGTGTGTGTGTGCAAGGACAAATGTGCATACTAAAACAGGATGAGGTGAAGGGAGATGAAGATATTTTTTATAGATTAAAACAGGCCCTCTCCCTCCATCTGCACCCTTTACTCCCACATTCTCTATTAACCTCATTTCTATTTCGTCCCATCTTTCTCTGAGTTACCACCGTCTGTCTCCATAGTCATGTTGGGTTTCTAATGTAGTCAAAGTCAGGTCATTGCCTTTAATTTTTCCTCCATTTGTTTTCTGATCTAAAAGAACAAACCGGCATTATCTACGAGAAAAGAACTCTCACAACATCAGAAAAGAAGCAGGGACTAGATTAATATGCAGCAGCCCTTGGGGGACTGCCACTATAGGTAAATATCTCTTCACCCAGCAGGGCGAAGAGATATTTTAACCAATTGATAAATTAATTAATTGCTTTGTAATAAATGAATTGAAATCAGTCGCATATATCTATATTTTCTTTGAAACCATTTCAAATTTTTTTATTGAAAAGGATTGACATATGACTAAATCAATTAAGGGACGAAATCTAAAACCCTTAAAGCTCAATTTTACCTTTACCTCCAAAACTTCTTTTTATCCCTTCAAATTCTGACCATAAAAAACAAAAAACTTTTACTTGGTGCTATATTTGTATTTTGGATTTCCGTACAATATTTTTGTAAGAAATAACTTCTAGTTTGAAGAGAAAATATTCTTGAGTCTAGGATAGCTTCACATGTAGGAACAAAAATCTATGCACAAAGAACAAATCCCTGTATTTGCTTTTATCAGCAAACGCCCACAACAACATCTCTGCTCAATGTTTGTGTTTTGTTCTCGCAAAAATGAAAATGTACTGACACACACACACACTGTTTCTAGCGATCATCTCTGCTTGCACGCTTGGTCGAGATGGCATAACATTATGATGCCCAGGTTTGTCAACACACAGAGATACGATTTATAAGGCCTTGTTCAGACTTGGTTTTAAAAAGAGTTTTGTGTGATCAAATCACAAGTGGACTGCGAGGCACATGTAAACGGACATTTTGACAAATTGTTATCAAAGCAATCAAACTACTTGCCAAGGTGTTCTGGGATACATTTGACTACATATCTAGCTAACAAAGGTAGCCGGTGCTAGCTAACAACTTGAGGGGTCCATCGTGGCCCCTTACTCATGCATGCTGCCAATGGATTATATTATAAACAGGTTCAATCAAGTGGCACACATTTTTCATCAAGAAATACTGACTCAAACAGACATGATGAAGTTGTTAAATGGTTTACATTATGAGCTACCTCTAGTCTCTTAGTCCATCCTGCTTGCCAAAATATTGCTGTAAACATTGGTAGCACCATGAAAAACACCCACATACTATGAAACAAAGTTTGATTTTATTACATTTCGAATGGCAGATTAAAAATGTAATAAAATAATGAAAGTTTTAAATCTTTCATTAGTGCCAACCAGCCTAAAATGAATCTATTACCTTGCTAATGTTTTTGATTATTCTTTAACCTGTCATTTGTGTTAAAGCTTAAAAACAGATTATATTTTTAGGTATTCAATGCATGAATACTGATTCTGAATATGAGGTAAAAACATGGACCGCTGTATCACTTTATGCTGTTGGTTTTATACATGTGTTTTGGAGAAGATAGAGTGCATCTGTTTGGCATGGATACAACGTGAAGCCTTTGTGCTGGTGTGATAGAGATGACACTGTGACACTGGGATCTGTGTATGGCTGACTACCATTCTGGTAAACAAAGTGGGACACAGAACCTCATACCAATGTTTGTTTGTGTGAATGATATTATATATGACATAAGGTACTGTATATATTATATTGAATTTCAGTTTGTTAAATTTGCTTTGTTTACCACCATTCTTATACATTCACAAATATTCAAGTACCATTTTTTTGAAATATTAAAAGGTAGGCATTTGCCATTGTAGAATATGAAAGCAGAGAAGGATTACAGTTAGAATCAGATCAAAAAAAAATGAAATCCACTCTCAGGGTGATTGTACAAAAAGGGGAGAATGGAAAGGCAAAAAGGAAAAAGGCAATAAGAACAACAGAAAAAGACAGAAAGAATGAGCTCCCAACTTCAACACATCCATTCTGGAGATTGGAGGTTTTAACTTGGAAAAATAACTGTATCCAGATTAATGGATGTTAAGATGAAAGCTGATATGTATCACAACTAGACTTGGAACATTTTTGCTGCAGACTGAGTGAAACTACTTCAACTCAAATTGATAAGGAATGCAATTATGACTTATTATTATTAAAACATACATGTATTTTGGCTTCTTCATTCTTCATCATGGATTCATTAATCAGTGCTTTTATGATATTTGTGTGATTTTGTTAAGCGTCATTGACCTGGAACCCTTGCATGCAAATTAAATATAATCAATAGGATGACTTCATGAGCTCATAATGTGAGATCACACTCAGAATATAGAGGGAATTGTAAATAGAAGCCAAGAGGCTTCACAAGCATCGGACCATATTCTTGATCGGAGAGCAATCCAATTCTGTAGGGACAGTAAGACACCATTTATGAGAGAATTGCAGTGATTTCTCCAGACAGAACAAAGCATAAAAAGGCTTTCTTTGTGGGTGAGTATGGAAATAGGGCAGTGCAGTGCAAGAGGACCTCTGAGACACTTTAATTATGAATAGAAAATGAAGGAGAGAGCAAAGAGGATGATTTTCTTTTTTTATGTTTTCCCTCTCACAGATGTCTGTGGCAATGACAAGAGGTCATGTTTAGGTAGAAATGAAAGCAATATGCTTTCGTCTGATTGCGATAAAAAGAAAGCTCATGAGTATGAAGATTCCTACACATCATATTCATGTTCGCAGGACCATGTGAAGGTTTTGCAAGTGGTGTCACAAAAAGAAGAAGTCTAGTAGTAGGCCACATTTTAAAAACCCTGTGCTTGTATTTACCAGCTTGAAGTTCTGACAAATGCCGAGAGTGGGATGAGCTGAATTAGATACCATGGTGTTAACCTGGAATGTTGTCATCTGGCCTATTTGTAGAAAACAATAGAACACAAGAAAGATGTATGGATTTTTCCATCAAATACAGTTCAGTACAGTTGTGCCTTAAACCTGACAGATTGAATAGAGACTAGACTGGTTTGAGAGGTTATACATTATGATTCAAGAATTTGGTTTATGATTCATGGTTAAACAATTTTTTAAACCATAAACACAAAGCAGATGTTTTGATGCTGCTTTATGTTGAGTTACTGTAAATTATTGCTGGTTGAGTGGTGACCAATTTACTACTTAATACACTAAAAGTAGAATAGAAAATTAAATGTTCATCCCAAAAAGTCTAGAATATTATGGAATCGTCATCACGGCGTCTGCTACAGATCCTTTGTGTTAACGCGATTACTCAAAAACTAATTCATGGATCATTTTCAAATTTTCTACCCTTATAGACCTTACTGAGAGGAAGAATTGGAAGAATTTTGATAAATCATTCCAATATATAGGTTGTATATATTTCTGCCAATCTTTTTATCTTTGCCCCCTCCCCCGACCTCACATTGACATTATAATAAATATGACGTGCTGCATGAGCAATATGAAACCAATCACTGATATCACCATTCAGATTTGTATTAATTAATGCTTGAACAATGCCACCCCTGGCAATATGCCGGACTGGGCAGCTACCCATGTCGCCCATAATTAAATTTGCCACCGCTCTTATGGCCCATGCTTTAGATAAATCATATATCTGCCACTGCATGGGAGGAAAGGTAAAATACGATGATCACTATGATCACTATCATTTCAAAAATGGTATTTTTTCTGAAATTAAGGGAATATTTTTAGAACCTTGACGTTTCCTGATGTTTTAGAAGTTCTCTGGGTTTTTCTTTTTTTTTATTTACTTTTCTCCGCTACCATTAACATGCTACCTGAGCCCTCTAGCAACATGGTTTTGATGCAACTTTCTTTTTTTTTATTCTATCAAGCCAAACACATTGAATCAAATATTTCTATGCTTGTATTTTCAATAAAAATTTGTCAACTAAATGCAAAATGTTGTTTTAAAACTTTATTTGCTATTTTTTTAGGTCAAATGTTGCTCAACTTTAAACTGAAATATTGCTTTTTTATAGTAATTCTCAATTAAATTATACAGAGTAATCAGAAATGTGTCAAGTATACGGCAACAGCTGCCGAAAGAAGTTGGATCAAATTATTGAAATTAATCTATTCGCTTTGACATACAGTTATTGTAAGCGTTAGTCATTGGAACCAAAACTTTGATGCCACTGAGAATAACGTTCAGGGAATGAGTGGAAGTTGAGAGCGGAGTATAATACTGCACCATGATTGCAGATTAAAGACAGATGTAAAGCTGCCAGCCTGCTCCCCCACATAACAAGTTGATAAATTCCTGGTGTGTTCATGTGGGAATGTCCTTAGCTAAACCTTTAGACTACTGAGAGAGATGGCCAGTGTAGGGGTGTGGCGCTGGTCAGCATTTTTTCTGAGAAGGGGTTCTCACTAGGGCAGCCAGGTTTTTCACCAAACTTTCCTGCAGATGATGTTCGATTGATGACACCACAAATTCTTCCCCCTGGACTGGGAACAAAGGTGGTTGGTACTCTTGTGAACATTCAAAATGGAGATAAGCCTGTAGTTGGGTTTGAGAAACAGTTATGAGTATACCCAACCCAGAGCAAGAGGGAACTGAAGGAGGTGGTGTTTGTCACTACCATTGGACAGGGGATGAAAGTAATGTAGGCAATAACCTGAGTGCCTTAAATCAGACAGAAAGCCTTCCACACTTGAAAGATGAACTTGGGACCACTGTCCGAAATGATGTTGTGAGGGATTCTATGGACGCAGAATTAATATCGGCTCAGAAGTTCTGCTGTGTCGCTGCTGATGGAAACCGAGGGGGAGCAATCTCATGTATAAAGCTACCTGCTTTTGAGAACCTATTAACTCTAGAAAACACCACAGACTTAGACATGTGGAAACATTCGCACAAACTTCACTTCCCTTTCATGGAAGACCGTCAGAAGAAAGCTGAAAATTTAAAGGTGATGCCGTATTGGATAAGATGAAGATGGTCAGTGCCCTTCCAATCAATATCTTGACTCCTCTGAAGCAAGTTGGATCACAAAAGCTCACCGCTCCCGACATCATAATTCTGTTCAGCAGGTGAGAGGGCTTAAATTTATGAGACGTGCCTGAACGCTGAGGCCAGACTGCCCCAATACTGATATCAGAAGCACCCACCTCCACAACAACCTGCTTGGGTGAGTCAGAGTCCACCTCCTTGAGATGGAGGAGGGATTGCTCTGTGTCTGCGTTCTAGAAGAGGAAAATTGCAGGTTGTCTTACGCTCATTACCTCTCGGATGAGAGAAGATGGTAGGCAGTCCTAGGGTCTAGCTTGAAAAATATTGTGACTCCCTGTAAGGAGAGGAAGAGAATCCTTATAATCCTGTTGTTGAATTATTAGCTTTGGCTAAGTGAACAGTGTACTTTTTTCATTACCTTCTGAAATCAAGTTTTACATGTCTATGTTTGTTGTGTCAGATCCTTGACCGATAAAATATCTGTTAAATTGTGTGTGTATTGAGTTGCTTCTGAACATAGCCAAAATAGCCCCCAACAGAAACACAAGGACTTTTTCACATATCATTTGCTAAATATTACAATGGCCATTTCATAAGAAAAAATTCAATTTTGAATTGCACCATATCTTCAATAGGAACAAAATAAATCTGACACCCCGAACATAATTCTAGGCTGTTAGAAATATATTGTTATTGAACACTATCTTTAGAGGAATGTAAAGACTTGGTGCTGTATGCTGGAATATGAGGTATAATTTAGAGAACTTGAATTTAGCAAGAGGGGAAAAAAGTTTTCTTCTTCTACACAGGAATTATATGAGGCCAATGTGAAGCCTTTGTATTTTCTATGCGTTCAAATAGTGTTTCACTAATACAGTAACCTGGATACAGAAGTGGAGAACAGATGTATGAACAAACATTAAAGTGTTCTGCTGCTCTGATTGGGGTTGGATATTAAATATTCACCCATTCATGTGCCTGGTAGGGCCCTCGGCTCTCTGCCAGGGCACTCCAGATCATTTCTCATTCTACAACACACCACCACTTTCTTTTTAAATGAAAGAGGGCACCAGATGGCTGCACCTCCCAACCACCCACACCCACATGAAAAATTCACCACATTTGCAATGTTCATGATTGTTTGAAAATAGGAAAGAAATAGGAAAACGCCTGTTAATAGGTTCAGCTACCCTCCCCCCAAAACTTCAACATGTGGGTGAACTGCTTTCTTATTTCTTTACTTGAGTCAGGTATATATGAAGACATTAGGTAAACATACGGTAGCATATGGCTGTAAAATTCCTGTTTCTACTTGCAGTTTTCAAGTTTTATCTACGTAATCCCTCCTTACCTTCACAAAAGGGAATCAGGTTTGGAATGTTGTAATTGTTCAGATGGTTATGGAACCTATGTGAGTTGCAACCAAATACTGTGAAGTAGTTATTGGACTTCATTATTTCTAACCATATTTATGGTAAAGAACAGAAGGCAATCTACAAAATTGTATCCACAAAATATTCAAATGAACATCTTCAAAATAAATATATTTATGGATAAAACAGATCAGGAAGCAAATCAGTTACTCTGTAAACACACATATGTAAACTCAAATATGACCAGTTCCAATATTCAACCCAGATTATCTGGTTATGAGTGATCGTAGATTTACTCTTAAAGTTCCCAAGCTGCTCATGGGCATAACAGAACCTTCCCAATAATTATATTCTCGAAAAAGTCAGAAATATAGTGGAATCTTCATTGCCGCAAATCCTTTTCGTTAACAAGTAGCTCAAAAGCTATATCATGGATAATCTTCAAATTTAAGACCCACATAGACCTTCGTGCGAGGAAAAACTGGAGTGTTTTCGCCAAAGCTCAGTTGTATATTTCCGACACAAAGGGGGGGTTATCTTCTAAATTGTAAGGCCATAATTTCTCAACTGTTGGTCCAATTTAGTCTAACATCATTGCATATGAATCGGCTAAAGGAGATCTATCTTGCATAAATTGGGATTTACTCAAATAGTTCATATTTCTTTTCTGACAAGGGGGATCTCTTTTATGAAAAACAGTCTTTCGGACATAACTCCCAAATAATTGATTCTATTTAGTCCACATTTGGTGCATATGAATCGAGTCAAATAGTTATATCATGTACACATAGTGATTTACTTTTAAAGTTCATAAATTACCCACTAGGGGGAACCTTTTAACAAAACGTTGCATATTATTTCCTAATCGTTAGTTCGATTTAGTGCAAATTTGGTGCATATGAATCGACTCAGAAAGATATATCTTGCAAATATGGGATTTTTGGTAGTTCATATTAAACTCACTGGGGGGAGATTGTTGTTTGTTTTTTTTACAAAAAACACATACAACCCAAATGTAGTTTTCAAACATGATTAATATTTATGGGCTATAATGTGTGGGATAATGTCAATACCTTTAGACCGAGGTTACTTTAGCCAATGTGAGAGACATCTTAGATCATTCTGTCAAAAAGCAATGAAGATTTTAGCCTTCTTGGCTATATGTAGCTAGTATTCTATTGCTGACGGATAATAAACTTCCAGTTTTTGCTGAAGGAATGACAACCAATGTTGGCCACATTTCATCTCTTCAACCCCAATTGCTTCGGATCCTTCATGTTAATAACCGTTAACTGTGCTACGATTTAGTCCAAATTTGGTGCATATGAATCAAGTCGAGGGAATTTATCTTTTATATTTCATGTCATATATATCATATATTTTATTTATCTAATAGTTCATATTTAACTCACTAGGGCAGCTTTTTTGCACACAAAAACAGTGCTTTCGGACATAACTTTGTATCTAATATGAGGTGTTGAGCAAAGGAATTGCTTTTACATTAAAGTGGGTTGGGTAACTTTTGGGGATAAACCCTTACAGTGGGAGAAAACACCATAGGCCTTTAACTGATTATAAAATGTAACGATGTTAAAACAAGTATCTTGGGAACACCATTTATATAGACACAAAGAAGGACAAGAGCTGGGGTTCACCTAGACAAAAGAAGCATATTTCTTTAAACCTATGGTTAAACTGGTTCAGAGTGACATTCGTCCTTTCCAGCTGAGTGTGCTATGCTTTCTTAACTTGTTGTAAAGGCTGTGCAACAGGAGTCAGAGTAAAATATATATGTCAAATAAAGCCGAGGATAAATTTGGAGAACTTTCTTAAGAGATGTCATGGTTCAGAAAAGAAAAGAAACATCAAAGTAAGTAGGATAAATTAAGAGAGTTTTAACGAGAAAGAGCCAATTACAGATCTGTAGGACTGATGAGGGAGAGTGGAAGAGCAGTGAGAAGGTGCAGAGCAGATGAGGGAATAGGGAACAGGTGTGTAGTTGGGTGGCGATGCAGAATGGAGAGACAGCCTAAGGGCATCTGGACAAGTAAAGAATAACAATGAATGCATGTGGGATTGTGGCTGGAGGGAGGGACACTGTGTTTCCTGCACATCAGTATGCTGGTTATTGTTTGAATTTTTGGAGTTTCTAATCATCTGTATTTGTGCATGTTAACGTCATATACTGATTTTGAGAAAGCTGAATATTCCAACTAGAGTATACCCAAAGATATCAGGATACTGTTACATATATACATCTTATCACAGTTTCTTACAACTGTGGATTACTGCAACAGCACCGCTGACCAGCGTATCCAGATGGGAGAGGAAGTATGATCGCACCAGAAGCTGAAAATTACCGCATTTTAAGGAAAATTATCATACACGCCCTATACGACTGTGTCATTCATTAATTCGTTATCCATAATGCTCATGTACTATTTTTAAAGAAAGACAAGAGGATGGACTGTCTTCAAAAATTAACAGCTTTGGTGAGTCTAATGGATTCTCATGTAATAATAATAATAATAATAATAATATTAATAATACATTTTATTTATGCACTCCTTCCAGGATACTCAAAGTCCCCTTACAGATACACAATACGAACAGCAAATACCAGGACATTAGAAAAAGGATATGCGGTAACAGCTTAAAATAAATACAAGGTCAACACAGCGATCACACAGAGTAAGCAGGGCTAAAAAGGTGGGTTTTTAGATGGTATTGAATAGTGGGGAGAGAGTCAGTTTCACGGATGGTTTGTTGGAGAATGTTTTACAGTCGGGGGGCTGTACGACTAAAAGCTCCTGACCCCATAGATGATAAATGGGTAGGCGGCAGAGTGACGAGCAAGGAAGAGGAAGACCAAAGAATACGGGAGGGTGTGTCTGGATGAAATACAGCAGAGAGGTACGGAGGTGTGAGGGTATGGAGAGACATGAAGGTGAGAAGGAGAATCTTTAAATCGATGTATCGTTTGGCAGGGGCAAGTGAAGTTCTTGAAGGACAATGATGATGTGTTCTATATGAGTTCCGTTAAAAGTGTGGGCAGGGTAGTTATGGTCAAACCAAAATTTATAGAGGAGCTTTTGCAGAAGACCACAGAGCATAGAGCTGCAGTAGTTAATGCGGAAGGTGACCTAGGGAGTTGACTAGGATGGCGGTGCTGTTTGGTGTGAGTGACAGACGGAGATGGTTAGTATTGCGTAGGTTGAAATATGCCGACAAATTGATATAATTGATGTGTGCTTCGAATGTTAAGGTGCTATTGAAAATGACACCCAGACTCTTCACTTGGGGGCAGGGAAAAAAACTATAGAGTTTCGATAGTGAGTGAGAAGCTGTCAGATTGGGCCAGAGTTGTTTTGGAGACAACGAAGAGAACCTAATTTCTATTGCTATTGAGTTTGAGAAAGATATGATATAACCAGGTTTTAATTTCCAGGAGACAGTCAGAGGGAGGATGGAGGAAGGGTTTGGTTTGGATTGGAGGACAGATAGAGCTGGGTGTCATCCGCGTAGCAGTGAAAGAGAATCCCAAATTTTCTGAAAAAATTGCAGAGTGGTAGGAGGTAGATGATGAGGAGGCAATGATCCAAAACAGAACCCTGAAGTAGTGACTGGGGGGTGCTGGGATCTGAAGGTTTCAAGTTGGACAAATGGGGTTTGTCCGTAGAGATATGACTTGAACCAGGAGAGAGGGGTGCTTTGAAACCAATGGAAATTAATCTGTCTAGGAGGATGGTGTGAGAGATGGTGTCAAAGGCTGCACTGAGGTCAAGAAGGGTGAGAATGGATAATAGTCCAGAGTCCGCCGCCATCAAAGATTAAAAAATTAACGTCAGAATGATCAATGGAAACCAAAAGCATGCCAGGCTGATCCAACTTTTGTGCACTTCCTCAGAACACCTCATAAATGTGGCTCAGTAGTTTGTATGGCCTCTATGTGCCTGTATACCATCCCTACAACGTCTAGGCATGCTCCTGATGAGACGACGCTTGGTCTCCTGGGGGATCTCTCCCCAGACCTGGATCAGAGCATCAGTCAGTTCCAAGACAGTCTGACTAATGACGGTGGCGGATGCCAGATACATGATGTCCCAGAGGTGCTCGATTCTATTCAGGTCTTGGGAACGGGCGGGCCGGTCAATAGTATCAATGCCTTCGTTAGCCAGGAACCACTGACACATTGCAGCCATATGAGGCCGGGCCATTGTCATGCACCAGAACAGACCCAGGGCCCACTGCATCAACATCTGACGTGGAGGTCTGTGCAGCTCTCCAAGGATATGCCTCCTCAGATCATCACTGACCCACCAGCAAACCGGTCATGCTGAAGGATGTTGCAGGCAGCAGAACATTCTACACAGCATCTCAAGACTCTCTCACATCTGTTACATGTGCTCAGTGTGAAACTGCTCTCTGTGTAAGGAGTTACATGAGAGCAACAGTTGAGATCAATAATGTGACCTTTCGTGTGAGTAGGAAAGTTAATGAATTTTGTAGTCCAAAATTGTCCAGACAGGATGTTGTGTCTCTTGTGAGTGTGTTTTTATTGTTGGCCATATCCACATTAAAATCAGAAGCAAAATTATGTTAGGAGCCATGGAGGATAAGTGGGTTAAAAAGGCTGAATATTAATTTAAAAAGTCAGTGTTGGACTCAAATAGTACTAGGACTAGAATAGTGGGGGTTGGCCCATTTATCTGCAGGGAAATGCATTGAAAGGAGTCATGCAAGGGTACAGTTACAGACGTCCACTTCTTGTTGTAAAGTATTGTACAAACACCCAAGCATGAACACAAGGTGACAGATATATATTTTAAAAAAGGGGGGAGGAGTAGTTTGATTAAGCAGAGAAAAGTTGGTGCGAAGTCTCAGTCAAACAAACAAAATCTAACTTACCATCATTGTGTAGATCATGGAATAGAGGTCCTTTGATGGTGGGCGAGCGGGTATACGGAAGTCCGAAGGCAAGATTACTCGTAGCAGCCTTGACAATATCCAATCTGGCTGGGTTGGCTAGCAGAAGGTGGCCAGAAGTCCGTCCAGGTTCCTTTGGAGGAGGTGGAGTGAAGGTCTAGAATGATTGTATAAGTTTTGTGACAAGAAACATCAAACATCCCACAATGCTGACTAATCACGATACTAAGATTTATCATAAGGATATGATTAATCGGACTTCCTTGGCTCTGTTTAAATGCTGTATCCTGAATATGAGCCAAACTACGATAAGCCTCATAAACACTATATTAGTCTGCATTACAGTCAGAGTGACCTGCAATAACGTTATTGGGGTTTTGCAAATGCTCTAACTTAGTTCTAGCTGTGGTAGTCAGGTGCAAGATATCTCACATTTAGGTCAGGATCCATGACACATATTTTGTATGTAGGGAATGAGTGCAAATGAAGGTTTGAAATACCAGACACTCAAAGTAAGCACTGGGATACTTTGATAATGAGATGTTTTAAACTTCCATCCACCCATTTTCATCCACTTACTGATGTCAGGTCATGGTGGCAGCAGGCCAAGCAGCATATTCCTCGTGGAACTTTTCCCAAAAATACTTTCCATCTCATCCTGGGGGATTCTAAAGCACTATGCTGCTAGATGGAATATCTAATCCCTTCAGAATGTTCCAGGTCTATCTCAGGGGCCAATGTTTGCCAAGAGAACCTCCAAGGGACGAGCCCGAGGGCATCCTAATCAGATGAATGAAAATGTACTTGGAGATAATTGAGAGGACAGAATTCTAAATCTCACCGCCCTCACTTGAAATGTGATTGTGTTACAAACAAGTTCATCTCAAAACTTGACGCCAGTTTCCAAAGCCATCAGACTGAGATGTCCTCATGAGGAAATGCTCTTCTTAGTTCATCACTACAAGATGCAATCTTATGTAGTCTCAATTTGGAGAAAGACAACTTTTTGGATAATGACTCACAAATAAATTATAAATTCCCAAGAATCTTAACCATACTGAAACTTTCTATCTTGTGCTATGGATTTAGGTCGTATATTTAGACATGAGATTACCAAAGATGGACCTTCATTCCGCACTTCATTCTTTAACTGTCTTATCTGAGTTATCTTTGTCCAAGAGGCAATTAAATGTTCATGGTTGACGACAAAAGAGAATCTATTTTTTTCTGTCTGCAGTACAAACTTCTTCCTAAAATAGGTGAGTACTCTGAGGAGGCTATTTTTGAGGTCTGATCCAGTAAGGAGGACATCATTAAGGCAACCTTCATTTAACCAGGGTAGAGCGACTCAATTCCAGTTGTTTGCCCTGCTGAAATGTTTGTAGGGACTGATCATTACAAACCAGACTTGAGGGTTAATTGGGTGACCTGGAACACCCATCAAACCCAGTAGTTCCTGGCCTTGCTGCAATCTAATTATTCTATTTGGTCCTCCAAAAGGTACCAAGCATCCTGGTTGTGTTGCAGTTACTTGAATTATGGTATATTCTGCACCCTACAACATCCTCAAACACACACACACACACACACATACCACTCATGGACACCTGACATAACTGACTTTAGTCACGCTTTGCTTCCTTTCCCTAAACACTTGGTTTGGTTGAACTAATCTGTTCTGATTAATTTGTTCCGATACCCATGGGTTCTCTCAGTATCTATTTGGTTTAATGCAAGCTTGTGTTACTTAAACCCCCGAAAGGTCAGTGATATTGATATCCCTTAGTGCAGGAAAGAACTGGATTAATTTTGGGAAAGGTAGTTTGTACATTTCTGACACTAGGGGGGAGCATTATCTCCAAAAGTTTTCTAGCTCTAATATCTCAACTGTTGGTAGATATTTATAAACTTGAGTGGATCTATTTTGTATATATGATGTTTAACTAGAGGAACTTTTTTGAAACTTCGTGTAACTGTTTACACTTTAGTCCAGATTTGGTGCAGCATTAGCTCAATGGCCTTTGACTCCCTCAGGGATGGTTCAAATGCAGATGATACATTTCAAGATGTTGTACTATGTATACACAGCTATCTTGACTATTTTTACTCGTGCTTTAAATACGTTTCAAAACATTTCCCATACAACGCATGGTAATAGGGACTATATCCTTGCTGTGGGGAATGATAGCATAGACCTAGTTGTTGTATACAATTTGAGGCCATGTACTGTGACTGAGAACAGTTAGAATTGATGTTGTTGTTTTTTTTGTATAGACGCCTTATCTCTGTGAAAATCAGGATTGAACAATGCAGCTTCACAGAATCTCCAGGACACTTAAAGCCTAAGTCAAATTATGATGACTTTGCTGTTTCCTTAAAAGATAAACCTCTAAAAGAGGTTGTAGAACTGAATGCTATTACCTGTGGGTACTCTCAGTAATCAGACAGATGATGGCAGGTAACATTATTTATTCTATTATCAACACACTGTTTCCCTTTATAAACTGAGCTTTTCATCTGATGAGCCTGATCTGCTGCTTGTCACAGTCAATCCAGGGCAACACTATGGACACTGTAAATCAGTTCAAAGCAAAACACGTGTTCTCTTTAGAATCTTTCCCTGAACTGCACTCAGTATCTTCCTCCTGCCACTGATCAAACCAAATCCAACTAACGCAGAGGCATATAAAAAAAGATTTTGTCTTATCCAGTAGAGCAACAACATTAGTGTGTTTTTTCTTCAAAATCTTCTTCAAGAACAAAAACCAAAGCATATTTTCCTCAGTCTTTCGGCAAAAAAGTAATTAGGAACTTGACCTGGTCATATCTCAAGTGGGTCAATTCAAAAGAAGGGGAGCTAATCCAAATTACTTGATCTTTGTGTAAACCCTTCCAGATTGAATTTAGAAAGGTGAATTGTTCAGTAGATGAACATTATGTCCTTTCGTCTTCCTTAAAGGTTTCATCCGACATAGTCTGCCTCTTCTCCTCTTGTGACCTCCAAACATGAGCACTTGTAAAAAAGACATTGACTTTGTCAGATTTGTGAGCCTTACAGATACCAATTTTTTTCAACCACAATTATCATAAATCTTATTTCTGTGGATGTAGAGTGGAGTACTAATCTGTTTGTGTAACCTATGTACCCTAATGTCAATTCCAAACTGAAGCAGGATCGGGGGCTTCAGAATCCACCTCTAGGATGTTGTCTAGGAAGTTGTACAAGTACAAATGAAGGGTTGACGAAGAGACGAAGTGGGTGAAAGGAATTTCTCAGCAGTCATTTGGAATCTGAAGGAGAAAGTGTGACATGACTATGGATGGATTCCATTTTAAAGCCAACTTTCATTTTTTTCCTGCCATATTTAATAACACCAGCACATGTGATTTGGGAGAGCAATCATCTTTACCATAGGGTGAAGCTTTTCCAAAGAGTAACATCCCTCTTTCGTATTGACTCATCAGGCTCATAATTTTTTCGTTGTTGATTATTTAATCCTCCTGACACCCAAGGGATTGTCAGGATGTGATGGTAATTAATTATCTGTTCTTCTACAAATCCAAAAGGTCACGTCGCATCAAAAAGGTAGAGTAGCTGATGTATGATTGCAGCGTTTAGTTTCCCTAAATGTCACATAATAATCAAGAATAGAATCTCACCGAAAGCAGCTTATCTATTCAAATCAGCATACTGTTAAAGAAATATAAAACAACATTGCTCAACACAACAAAAATATATCACAGCCTAAAGGGACCAGTATAGATGCAGTGAAATGTTCATGTGGGTACAGGGTTCTTAATCGGAGGGAACAGTCACATTCAGGTGGGTAGTAGAAGGCTGTTGCATACATTAACAAAACCTTAGTGGAGGAGAAAGATGAAGATATTCCCTCGGGATAAATAAAATACTTTTCTATCTATTTCTGTACCTGCCTGTTCAGCTATATGATCCCTGAATCAAATCTGGGAGGGAGTTTTTCTTCTATGAATTTTGATCATCATTTAGCATATTTTTAAATAGACGTGTTTTTTCATTTTATCATGTAGTGCCTCTAATTGTGATTTGTTGTAATCATTCATAATTTACTCATAAATCAATAAGACATTCTCCTACTGAATATATTACAGGGATTTTTTCTTGTTATTTCCCATATAAAGTGTTGTATAAAAATGTTCGGTGTTGCTGAGGTGGGTGCTGACAGATTTTACAGAGGATCTGCTGAACTATTTGATTTTCCGCCAAGAAATACTTGTATTTTTTTGTGTTCTTGCAGTAACGACAAAACTTCTGATTCTCCCGTTTTTTTAAAGGCAGGATATGAAAGGTTTTAAATCATTCTCATAGTTGAGATTGACGAAATTAGTTTGAAGATTTAACCACCATGTTCTCTCTATGCTTTTGACAAAATCACTACCCAAAAATTAACTGACACCATAAAAAAAACATAAAAGCATGAGCATCTCTATTCAATTCAATGCCTGCCTATCCATTTTATAAATTATTTTAAAATATTACTCCTGACTGCATGGTATGGCACTGAGCAACCAGGTTTCTAAATCATGGTGATCTGATAGTGCCCTTTAGTTGACTCGTGGTCAAAGCTTAGGACGGGGGTCGACAGAGCTTTTGCTGTTAGGGCACTCCCCCTCTGGAACAGCTCACCTGAAGAACCTAGACTAGGAACTTGAGTGTTTTTGAATGGTCCCTCAAACCCCACATCGGCCTTGTTGAACGGAACGTGTTTAACTCCTTTTAATTGTTATATTTCAGTCCTGAAACCAATATCTTGTTTTTCGGTGCTATTTTATTAGTTATCTTAATGTCATTGATTGTTTATGAATTAAATTAATTGAATTTGTTGTCTGAGAGTTTGAATGTTGATTTCATTTGTCGGTCTTTGTGACTCCCTTTTTACGGGATAATGGTCTGTGTTCAGGACTGTCTTCTTGTAGGCCCATGAAATTGAAAAATTAATTAAGAACAAACTAATTGAAAAAGATTCATCTTGTCAACAACAAATTATCCATTAGTTCCCCTGTCTTTTGTAACTCCCTCCGTAAAACATTTAAACTATTCTGCGAAGCAAAGTTACAAATCAGGTGACATATACGCCATCGCCTAAGTGAATATATGTCTGAAAATGTTGTGATTCAAGTTCTGTATCTTGCCACCATCCATGTTTGTGCCAAAGTTTGACTGTAACAACAACTTTATTCTTCAGAGAGTACTCTGTTTCAAATCAGAGGAATTGAGATCTTCCTCTGCCCCCTCAGGGAGGTGTTCTCCCCAAAGACTTCCTCCGCCCGCGATAGCAGTGATGAACAACAACATACAGTGCCTAAAAGTAGGCCACAAGCATGCACAATCAGTCCACCCTCCAGTCAAATGTTTTTGGGAGGAAATGTGAAGTACATTATGGAACTGTTCAATAATACAGTTACATAAAGAAAAGTCGGTATTGAGATAAAAATATTATATATTAATATATATATATATATTTCCTGAAGTACCTGTCAAACTACATGCTTACCTGCAACCTGACTTTAAGACACTTAAAGGGATTGTCATTTTTGTAATAAGAACTTTTTTCAACCACTTTCATCATTGTATGTATGATGACGACATGGCTCGACAGAACGCAAGGTTCCGGTAGGTTGACAGGATGGCAATGAGTTATAAGTCAAAAAGGTGATATTTATATTTGGATTTAGATATTGTACAGTTGTGTCTACGTAGAAAAGAACAGATCAACATATTGTGATGAATAGAAGTCAAATATCGGCAGAGTTTTCCAGCGGATTCCTGTGTTGTGATTGTGTAGAATATAATCAGCCTCAGGTCCTGGAATACAAGTGTTTCACAACCAAGCATGCATATTGCCCCAACTCTTCGCTAAATAAACGTCGACCATTAATACATGAGTTTCGGTTAAGCTAGCACTGAACAAAAGTTGTTACTGCAGCAGTTTCTATACGCCTCAAAAATACATGAATGAACAACAAGGAATCAATTACTTAACGAGTTAATTCAAAACAAATATACAAATAACAAAAAAGAAATGGCATTATGTTAATGGATAATTACTCAAGGAAAATAAGGATTACTGACCGGGTGATAAAAAGGAACGAGGTAAGGGGATTAAACCGTAGATATATAGCAGATATCTACACAGAATGAATAAGGAGAGACTTTAGGCATGACAAACAAGAAACAGAAAAAGCAGCAAAAGTCCTGGCGGTCAGGTAGACCCTGATTAGAAATAAATGTAGCCGATTTTGTGAAATTGTTCTTGCAATATAAATGACCTAATTACACATGCACTCTGATGCATATATTGCTTAACAGCTGAAGTCTTAAAAAATCTCAAACTAAAGTACATCAATATGAATACAAGAAAACAAGAAATAAATTAAATTAAAATAAATCGAGATCAAATATAAATCACATGGAAATCTACAGTGTACAAAATTGTAAACAGAGTGCACTATGAAAACTATGAACTGGAAGAAAATTAATGAAACTGGTTTCAAAATAGATCTGATATACAAAGAATAACACCCTCATGCAAATCCCTTTGTCTTGTTACATTAGTTCTGCAAACCTTAGGATAATTGAAGTTATCTTTTGTGAGCCACAGGCAGCAACCTCACAGTCCACTAGGAGGCAACCGCCCACACTTTGGAGTTCGTCCTTCTAATGCAATAATTTTGCTAAACATCTCATAAACCATATAAATGCAATATGAGCATGTGGTTATTATTATCACCCCAGGCGATTCAAATCAATTGAGTTAAAAGTTTAAATATGACCCAGGTTATTTCTTTTTACATTTTACTGCATGCTAATGTCTGACACATAGAAATAATTGATGTCGAAGGGAAAAGGCATAACAATACTTCAGATAATTATTACATATTTTTAATGTTTTTTTTAATGTTTCTGATGAAATATTAGAATTTATTTCATCAGTTATAAAACTGCAAAATAAATGACATGATGATTATCAGGGGGGACCGTCATAAGAGATGGCTGATGAAGTAGCTTCAGCCGATTGAATGTCAAGTAAATATGAGTGTACAAGACAGTATTTTAGTACTTTTTAGTATTTTAGAACGGTTTCCCTCTTTGAAAAACAATACATTTTCACAGGGTAAGCAGGAACGCCTATCCCTCCAGACTATTACTCTCAAATGGTTCCACGGCTGGTTTTAATCTGCTGCTGTCTTGTTTGGTGGCGGATCTGAACCAATGATGGATGACAACAGAACCAACAGAACCGCACAGAACCAACAGAAACCAGTTCTGTTGTGCATTATTGCACAACAGAACTGGATCCGCAGCTCCTGAGCCAGTATGAAATTGCATTCTGAGATTCTGATGGCCTTCTCGATAAGTTTATCTTAGTAGGATACCCACCTTTGGTCGTGGGAAACGAGGATCTCGGGGTCAAGGATCTCAGACACCTGAAATATTCAACAGCAGACACAGTGCTACAGAGAATGTTGATGAGGCAACAGTGTTTAGGAGTTTCTCCACAACTTCTCACCACCTGAGAAAAGGTTTTTGTGTGTTTACTTAAGGAGTTTAACCGGGTGTTTTACGGTTTGACCACACATGTGTAGCTTTTCCTGCACTATCATTGTTGTTACTATCAAAACAAGTCATTGTAGGGCTGGAAATGGGATAGCATTACAATGATATTATGTCACCTGCTTTTTGTGTTATGCCAGTTTTTTTTCCTCCACATACCACCTCCCCATTGTCAACAATGTTTTCCACCAACTCACTGCTGGTGTGTGAGCCTGCTTTTGACCTTTTGATACAGGGCCCCGGGGCCGAGCAGCAGCCATCCACTGACCTTAGCAGAGTTTGGAGGGATTCAGTCCCTGGCTATAGAGAACCAGCTCGCAGAGAGGCTGGTGGTGGTGAGGAAGGTGGGATGGTGAGGGAGTTATTTCTACTCCGTCTTTGAACCAAATGGCGAATTTGTTCAAACTCCAAACATGATTGCAGAAATGTAACAAACACTGAGAACAACTTGGCAGGGGTAAAGGTCAGACAGTATTTGGTTAATGGCCAGTTCAACACAGACTGAGAGGGAAGGGGAATGCTGCTGTCTATTGATGATGTCTGACGGCATTTACTTTTGGTTACACAATAATGTCAATATCTTTGCGATGGTCTCTTATTGAAAGAAACAATGTAATTTGATACTGTACTGTCATTGAAAGGACTGTGGCCAGATGTTGTGCATACTTGACTTTTTCAATTACAATTGTATGGTGACTGCACTTCAGTCACGCACACACGTCGGTAGCTCAGTTGGTAGGGCGGTCGTCCACTCGTATAAAGGTCGGGGATTCAATCCCCGGCTCCTCCAGTCCAAATTTCAAATACCTTTGAGCAAGCTAATGAACCCCAAGCTGCTCCCAATGGCTGCTCCATTGATGTGTGAATGACGGCATGCTTTATCACCTCTCCTGGTGAGCAGTCGTCACTATATGAATGTTTGTGTGAACGTGTGAATGCTGACTCGTGCTGTAAAGCGCTTTGGGTTCGGCAGACTAGAAAAGCGCTACATAAGTACAGTCCATTTACCATTTAAATAATCACTGTGGGGAATCGGTATTCTATATGGAGCGCTATGAAGAACAGCAGCTGTGTGCAGAGTAGTAGTATTTTTAGTTTGTAGAATATACTGCAAACAAAAAATGATTAACACAGATAAATAGAGGGACACACATACTGCTGACTATATCCCTCTGTCATCATGTGTTTGGAGGTTGAAAGAGGTTAAAAGTAATTTTATTACTCGCTCAGCTGCTTTGCTTTTCATGGAGTTGATGAAGGAAGACTTCAGAGTGATCCCTCCCATGATGTACCAGCCAATTTCTCTGCCATTTTACAAGGTGGATTAACTGATGTGTGTGTACATACCTGAAAGTCTGGGTGTCTACATTCAGTTTGTGTTTGAAATACTGAGCCCCCCAGGGGATTGGTGGCTTGTGTGGTGCTGGGCACACCAGACTGGAGGGCACGGCAGGAGGCAAAATACAGATTTTTAATTGATACATTAAAGAGTCAAACAGATTGCACAACCTCAGGCCAGGAAGAAAACAGCATGCACAACTCCAAGCCTCAGGCAAGCAGACAAACACTATCTCTCTTTGTCATCTCACTGTCCTTATTCCTTGAATTATTCTCTATGCCGCAGGGATAAACTTCTAGTCCTGTGTTGTAATAATATAGACAATGACCTGCACAGGTCATGGAGGAGCGGTTGCTTCACCAGGACAGGAATCTGTAGACCTTGTTTTATGTAAATTCACTTAAATTTGAGTTCTCAATCTCAACAAACTCTACTTTCAGTTCCCTCTCAAACACATGGGCTTTAGAATTGGAGAGTGTTTGTTGTTTGGAAGGACTAATTAAAAATGATTTCATGAGATCAGTGGAGGACCAAGTACAGCCCACAAGATAAAAAAGGAAAATAAATTAAACGGCCAGACACATTATATTCCGTGAGGCTCAGCCAGATGTCTAAAAGCCAGCCCATAAATACAATAAATTTTTATTAATGTAGCCAATTTCACTGTTCGATGACCAGGGGTTAAGAGAGGTTTCACAGACTGTGTCCTCTGATAACTTATAAACAACTATCAATAAATATGATTGTGTGCAAATTCAAACAGCTTTATGAAATGAAAAACGATATATTGGCCAAGGGTTAACATATGGGGGTGTCTTGGGATCATTGGACCTTGATAAGCCATCACAATTATCTCGATGTCACTGCACACATCATTACTAGTGAATGGAAACTTAGGTAATTTGCATTAACCATGATGATCAGTAGGCGCTCTAAAGATGCTTGTGCCAGAAAGTTTCTGTACGTGGCAGAGATTTTTCTTGCCTTCTTTATCTATATAATATATATTATATAGATATAGATAGATACATCTGTATATACATCCATATATCTATATATATCTATGTTTATAGATATATATCTATAGATATAGATATCTATAGATATGTATATAACTATATAGATATCTATATACCTATATCTATAGATATATAGATATATATCTATATATATCTATATAGATATATATCATTTTACTTACTTGGGTGAGCTTTTCACAAAAAAAGGAACATTTAATTTGAGGAGTTCGATGAGATGGATTTCTTGTACAGTGCAGGGGATTGTGGGCCTTTCGGGGATAGGGACCCCTTGCTGTTGCGGATGACAGCGTAGGCATAGTTTCTAACCAATTCTCTGGGTAAATACTGGACCATCCCAGCAATGCCTTTGTAGCGTTTCGTCAAATTAAGACTAATATATTGCTGAACTAGTTTAATTTGACTCTGATTCAAGCTGAGCCTGAGCATCATCAAATGTAATTAAATATCCCAATGACTATCAACAGCAATAATTACCCGATGTCAAAGGGTAAGCCTTATCAAGTATGAATGCTTATCTGACTGATAACTAACATGAATGGACATTAGGTAGCTACCAAACCTGCAAGCAAGCTGCAGAAGTATTAATCATCATCCATCATTCCAATTTGAAAAGGTTTGTATTTGGAGGGCATCCATGAATATGAAAATCAGATGTGATTTCAGTTGAAAGATACCTCATACAGTTCCTAGGTCCTCCTCACATTAGAGCATGAAAGGCTTCCTGTTTACGTTAGGAACAGTAAAAATGCATTATCAGTTGACTTAAAAAAAAAGTTTAAAATATATACACATGTATTATGGCATGACTTCTAGACTGTCCGAATGAGATGAGATGTGTTGTAGACATAAGAACTAATTAGCTACGTTTGGTAACACACTGGACTTGGCTCCTGTGCGAATGCTTCACCCATCCAGCAATGCTTACCTCCTCCCAATGATTTATTTCTGTTACATTCTCAGTAGTTCAGTTCTGAGAGTTCAGAGTGAGCAGTCTAAATCAAACATCAAGTATGCAAAACAGGTTCTTAGGCAACATCCCAACTCTGAGGCAACCAAAAACAAACAGGCAATAAACAAAAATTAAATAGACTTGTGGCACCAGGCTATGATAAAAATGCTTGATTTTATGTGTCAGCTTTCAAATCTGGAAATCCTACTTAAATGAACCTGAATCACTCGAATCCCTCGACCACTACAGAGTAGGAAAAATATCCTACAACATTACCCTGTAATCACAGGAATTAATGAGCTCATTGTGCAAACAAACACTAACCTAGTCTTTTAAATTTGAATTTCATAGAATGATTAGCTTCATTGATGTTTTGGAAACAATTTGCCCTTGGAAAAAACATTTATTTTATTTTTGCTTTAGCACCAAAAGTCTGCTTTCAGTTTAAATGAAGAAAGAAACCATTGCCTCACCCTTTATTATTTTTATTATATTTATGACTGAATGTTTAGTTCCACAGCCTGTGTTTTTGTAAAAAGTAGCATCACTGGCACTCCCTGAGAAACCCCGTAAGCGAGTAATGCAAGGCTCGCAGTAGCAACATCAACAACCATGGAATAGGTTCTTAATTTCACTGGCCGGATATCAGCTGCTGCCATCTGTGCCAGCCACATCTCACATTCAGCTCTTCTTACCGATCCAGGCAGATTCTCCAAAAGTCTTGGCATTAGACAGGGAGTGGAACAAATGGGATTTTGCTTGTCTTTGATCTTTGTTTTCAGTTTAATGCCATCTGCATGCAAAGTCTTGAGCATGGCGCACTACTGCAGACAAAGGAGCCCCATCAATATTTAAATGACCGTAATTATCCAACGAGGCTGTGTATGTATGTGCTGTCACGTGCCAAACTGTGAACGACCCAAATGCTGTTCCCATTCTATCACAGATAGGAATGTTAGGAGATGGCTATGGATACGTACTTTCCACGAATGATCTGATTATTTATAAAGAGACTTGTTTTTCACAAACAGCATAACGCACATAACTAGACCAACACTGTGGTTCCTGCCAGTTAGGGTACATCTTTGAAAAGTCCCCAATCCCCCTGTACAAACAATTCTTCTGATTGAACATCCCAAATTAAATCTGAAGTTATTTCCACCATATTTTAGTAAAAGAAAAAAATGCCCCCTAAATTGAGTAAATTATGAACTATTAGATTAAAATATGGATAAAATCTGATATTTACTTGATAGATCTCCTCAAATTGATTCACATGCAACAAATTTGGACTAATAGGACTAATGGTTGATCATTTATATTTGGAAAACTTTGTGTCAGAAATTTACAACCAATCTTTCAAAATCTATATATCTCCCAAAATCAACTGGGAGAATTAAAAAAATGAATTCCTCTTACTAAGGTCTATTTGGGTATACATTTTGAAAATGATCAATGCAATAATTTTTGAGTTATGTAGAGAAACAGTGTTTTTCATGTAAAAGGTCCCCCTAGGAAGTGAAATATGAACTACTAGGCTAAAATATTATGTTTACATGATCTCCTTGAGTCTATTCGTATGCACTGGATTTATATTAAATCAGACCAGGGATTAAGAAATTATGTCCCAGAATCTTTTGGAGATAAATTCCCTCTTTGTCTGAAATATACAACCGATCTTTCCCAAAAATCAATGCAGTTGTTTGTCTCACTAATGTCTATTGGGGTATAAAGTTTGAAAATGATCCATGAAGCTTATTGAAATATGTCTGGTAAACGGTGTTTTTCATAAAAAATCTCCTAGTGAGTAAAATATGACTAATGCAAGTTAGATTCCCTTGAGTCGATTCATATGCATCAAATTTGGACAAAATTGGACCATTGCTTGAGAATTTATGGCCCAAACACCTTTGGTGATAAAGCTCTCCCTAGTGTCAGAGTGAGGAAGAACTTGATTGATTTTGGAAAGGTCAAATGTATATAACATCTATGTTGGTATAAAATTTGATATCTAACAATGAAATATTTTTTTTTAAAGTCCAGACAGGAAGCTGGGAAGCTCTGTTCAGTAATTCACCTAACCCATCTTCATAATGCTCATACTAGTATGATGGATTTGTGTGTGCAAATGGTGGATTTTGATTGAACATATGGGGGATCCACTCACACTAAGTAGTGTGAGTTCTTCCTTTGGAGTCGGAGGTCATATTTGTAAGAACCCATATCTTAACACCTTGATTCCACTGGGGGCATCGCGGTTGCGTTCAGTTGACGTCGGAGGGGCACCGCAATTTTCTCCGTCTTTGTCCACACCGGACAGAAGCAGACCAACGTCACCTGCATGCTTTGTTTTTGCTGCTAGATTGTTTTAAATAGGATTTGTAAATGGGCTTTGTAAAAAGGATCTGTGGTGTCATAGTTGAGCTTGTACTTCATCTTCCAAAATGAAATTCTAACGTTGTTTTCAATGACAGCGATCGGGAGCGGCCACTGCAAATAATGTTTATGACTTTTTTCAAAACATCAGCTCAATTTCTTCACTGTAAAAGACTATAATGATTGGCATTCTGAACCCTAAAACATGTAGGCTTAGAGTTAGGGTTTGAGATCGTGCTGGCGTAACTTTGACTCTAGAGGGTTAACTTGAAATACCCCTTGACATTTTGGAGAAGGCTGTACGACTGAAGGCAACATAAGGAGATTTTTACTTTCATGTCAATGAGACTAACAGCACATCATATTCTCACACTTGAACATGTATGTCTTCTTACTATGTAATTAGATATAACAGGAGTGGTAGTAGAGTCCGGGAAGACTTGTAATGTATGCTAATACTTTGTTAGTCGATGTAATGCTATGCATTAACATATGGACTGTCTTCATACTGGACTCTAGTCCTGTATGAAGGCATACAGGATTAGAGTAATTCTATGTGCATCATAATGTATATAGCAGCTGGCTTTATCTGGTGCTTGTAAAGCGTCTATCTATTCGTTCAATCATGTGATCAATAACGGAGTCCAACACATTGAAAGGAAAACTGTGTTTGCTGTCTGATACAGGATGTTGTCCAAGGGTGGAAGCAATGAGACAATCTTGAAGTGTCCTTTTTGTCTGTGTGCTGCAGAAACATCTTCATCCCTGTGATGTTCTCCCTCTTCTTCCTCCTCTTCATCTCTGTGTTGCTCTCCCTCTTTTTCCTTCTCTTCATCTCTGTGATGCACTCCCTCTTCTTCCCCCTCTGCCATCTCTGTGATGCACTCACTCTTCTTGCTCTTCTACATCTCTGTGATGATCTGCATCTTCTTGCTCCTCTTCATCTGTGTAATTTTCTCCCTCTTTTGCTGGTTCTCTTTGATGAGAAACAACTGTCGATGTCATCCTTCCTCTTCATTTTACAAGAGTGCAAATATATTATAACATGATTTTTCATTTAACATTCATAATAATAGTTTACAAGCTAACAAATATATAATATTAGACAACATTTTAGAGAAAGTGTGTATGATTTACCTGACTGTCTGTGTCATACTCCTGTCTGCCCCTCCATGTGCCCACACATTTCTGAAAGAAAATTCAAAGAGATCTGTAATTACATCAATTCAAGCTTTCTTTAAGAGTGTATATGGACTCCAGGCTTGACAAGCTTAAAACGACAACTAGAACAAATCTACATTAATCTGACTAAAGTTGCTGAGGGCAGGCAAGAAAATTTTACATTTTAATTTTTGCTCTGGAAAAAAGAAAACTGTAAGAGAAATAATGGTACAGCTTTAAAAATAGATACTTTGTAATACCAATCTTGATCTAATGAACAATGTTTTTAAAATTCTGTTTCTACAACCAACTACAACCCAAGGGTTGCGAAGAATCAAATGTAAATTTAACATTAGTCATAAAGGGACTGTTCATCAGCTGAAGATCCATTCTGAGAGGAAAACAACATTCCCTGTTAATATATAATAAGATAAATATATAATAATGTATCTCTGCATTAAAAACCATCCCTGAGGGAGCAGTGGGCGGCCCATGTGATGCACCCAAGGAGGTGAGGTATCAGCTCCCTGGGTCTTGCTCAAGCACCCATGGCTTGTTGTGTCAGGGGCTGGGCTTGAACCTATGCTATGCTATGGGGAGGCGAACTGAGATAACGCCTCCCCATAGCATATATGACCAAAGTTGAAAAGTCTACCTTTGAGTTGGATTCACAATATTTGCATGTGCAGTTTATTGAGCCTTCATGATTAATCTACTAACGGCATGTTAGCAAATGTGATGGGTCTGCACTCCATGAGGCTTACACTTGTATCATCATCATAAATGTCGAACATATTGACCAGAAGGTTTTACCTTCAATCCTTCCTCATGTGGTCCGCCAAGTCTTGGAGTCCTCAGTTCTTTTTTTGTTTTTTTTTATAATTTTATTTTCATTATGTGGACAGCGTGAGCCTTTGTATTCTCTTTACACAGTAGGGCTTGGGAAAAGAGATAACATGTAAAAATACATTTTCTAAGTACATATACATTTTATACATATTCACATATATACATATAATATTAATATTGCATTTTAAATCATATTGAAACCACCACATAAACTTTTTTTTTTTTTCCCCTACATTAACCCCCTGCACTATAGATTTCTAGCCCTCGTGGCCCTTACCATCTTTTTCATGGGGGTCAGCTGTCTTTCCAGCATCACCCATCTTCCTTTATTCACCATTAAGGCAAAATTATGTTCAAGAAATTAACAACAACCAGTGCTATTTTCATGACAAAAGTATTGTGATATATGGAAATGAGCCACTGATCATAATAATAAAAAAGAAATCAGCCCACAATGAACAGCTGTAATGTTGTACAATAGCACAATTAACCCCATCTTAACAGGGAATAATGTTATTGAATATCACTCAAACAAACTATCAACATTACTAAGATAAATGAGAGAGGTCATAGAGTAGAGGTGCCGTTTGCTGCTTTAAATGAGGAGACAAATGTTCTTAGAGCATGCAGTGTGTATTTGATCCACTTAATCAATGACCTACGCTTGGTCAATGTTTCCCTGTTTCATGAGCTTAATTGATCCTGAATGGTGGCACTTGCTCCTGATGTCACTGCATTTCATTAAGATCACACTCTTGCGAAGAACATTTTCATCTTCGTAAGGCCACATATTTCTTTTTAGATGTAAATATAGCTGGTCCCTGGTGGATTTTAGTGCAACGGATCCATGACTTCACTCTGTCTAATTGCACGTTACACATAATGAGGTGGTAAGTGGAGATAAAAAACAACATGTGTGATAATTTGGCAGGATAACAACTGTTGACTGAACAAAGCTTTAAAGCAGGATTTAATGTTTCATATAGCATTTACAACAATGTTAGGGAGGTTATTCTGCTGTCGGATAGGATAAACATAATACGGCAAAACAGATACAAATACATAAATGAGGATTAGAGACAAATTCAAATAAACACATGTATTGTAGGCAGAAGAATGGACAAGTGGCTGCTGTGAATGGTTACATTAAATGTAACATTTCAATTCTACTGTCTCCAAGTCTTCGAGGATCCTTTACAAAAATATCCACATCGTATTTGCATGTGGGTCATTGTGTAGAAAAGTGGGTCAGTTGGCATATATTAAATGGAACTCAGACAGATCAATGATTAAAAAAAAAAGGGTCTTAGTGACTGGACTAATATTAATGGATTACTAAAAAATCTTGACAATAACCCGGACCACAAAAAGTCAATGCTGAAATTTAAAGAAATTGAGACCCCTAATTAAGGACGGCAAAACAATTGACCAAAAGGAGTTGACTCTATTAGAGCCTTAGAGGAAAAGATGGCGAAATCCGCAAATGTCTCATTGCAATCACGTTGTCACTCGCCACAAAAAATCTGGCTTTCAGTCAGTGGCGGATTTAGCTATGGCCGACATTCTTATATATGTATTTAAAATGTGACACAAATAGTCCCATTTCAGACAGTTAAGTTTTTTGAAACAAAGCAACCCTCCCCACTAATTTTAAATCCTGATATAAAAAAAAGTGGGATTCTCCAAATATCAGATATTTTTAAGTTAATTTGGATTGGTGGCCTATGCATGGAAATGGGAGACATGACATATATTGTGATGTATATAAAATACCAAAGGATGTATTGACATTGTGAAATGAAGATGCATTTTCCTCTTAATGACAGCTATATAACTCAATAATTTAAATAACTTATATTTTTCTGTTCTCAAAAAATAATTTTTGAATGTTTGTCTGTCTTTATCTAACTTTGAGGCCTTTAACTTTCTTCAGACTATATAAGCGAGAAGTTACAAGTAGATAATGTCTGCTTGCAGTGGACTGAGCTAGCTGAGTGAGACGAGAAAGTGACAGTACATGAGTTTGATGGCATGATTTCCCAACAAGTGATGCATCGCAGCCCAGATATATTTCTAGCCAATCCACAGCAGTAGGAAGGTAAACTAAAGGCTTTTTTGAGCTCCTGACTTTATCGCTAAGGCTGAGCCCAGCAACTCTATGAAGGAAGCTAATTTCAGCCGCTTGTATCCTTGAACTCATTCTTTCGGTCACCAACCAGAGCTCCAGACCTAGGGTGAGGGTTAGAACATAGATGAACCGGTAATTGAGAGCTTTGTCTTATGACTCAGCTCTCTCTCTATCACAACTGATGACACACTGAACTGCCTATCCCTATCCACCTGAGAACGAGAGACCAAGATACTTAAACTCCTTCACTTGAGGCAGCAGCTTACCCCCTATTGTGTTGTGTAGTAGTAAAGGTACCACAGTTGGTTGTAGTAAAAGTTATTGTTGGAGTCCTATAGTACTTTTTCAAAATAGTGGTTTACTGTAAAAGAAAAAAAATGGAAATTTGGATTATATGTTTATAGAGCGTATCTGTGTGTAGACTATTATTAGAAAATTAGTGGCATCTATGGTCTTCTATTAATACCTAAAAATGAATAATTTCTTGTATTGAGACACAGCTCTAGCAGACTTGAGATGAAGGAATGTGAAAAGGAGGAAGGAAAAAATGTTTAGAAACAATCAAAGAGGTACGAAGAGGAGAAAACAAAGTGTAAACCAATATCATGACACAGGGAAAACATATCTAAATCCCAGCATTCTTATTTTTTCTAATTTATGCCATTGTGTATTACACTCTAGTCAAAAACCCCAATGCACTGTAAAACTTACTTTTGGAACTTTGAAGTAGGCTCTTATTGTCATGTTTCTCATAAAAAAGCACTACATGCTTAATACAGGGCTTGAACTGGGACACTTTTCAATGTCTATTATGTTGACTCTCATGGAATGCGACTGCTATTAGATACCCTCCAGCGTCTGCTTTTCATTATGAAATTCACTCCAAACTCGAGGGTGCTGGAGGGGACATGGGAGTTTACCCAAGCGGTCCGCATGTGCTTTGTGGATCTGGAGAAGGCTTACTACCCGGTCCCTCAGGGCAACCTTTTGGGGGTGCTCCGAGAGTTTGGAGTGGATGGCCCACTGCTACGGGCCGTCCAATCTCTGTACTGTCGGAGTCAGAGTCTGGTTCGCATTGCCGGCAGTAAGTCAGACTCGTTTCCAGTTGCGGTTTGACTCCGCCAGGGCTGCCCTTTGTCAAGACTCTATTCTTAATTTTTATGGACAGTATTTCTAGGCGCAGCCAAGTGGCGGAGAGTGTCGGGTTTGTTGGCCGTAGGATCCTGTCATTGCTTTTTGCGGATGATGCGGTCCTATTGGCACATTCCAACACTGACCTCCAGCTCGCACTGGGACGATTTGCAGCCGAGTGTAAAGCGGCCGGGATGAGAATCAACACCTGTAAGTCTGAGGCCATGGTTCTCAGCCGGACAAAGGCAGAGTGCTCACTCCGGGTCGGGGAGGAGTTTTTGCCTCGAAAGGAGGAGTTCAAAGCCGAAAGTCAAAGCTCTCGATTCACCGGTCCATCTATGTTCCGACCCTCACCTATGGTCATGTACTGTGGGTCATGACCGAAAGAATGAGATCACGGATACAAATGAGTTTTCTCCGCAGGGTGACTGAGCTCAGCCTTAGAGATAGGGTGAGGAGCTCAGACATCCGGGAGAGGCTCAAAGTAGAGCCGCTGCTCCTCCGCATCGAGAGGAGACAGTGGAGGAGGTTCGGGTATCTAGTCAGGATGCCCCCCGGACGCCTCCCTGGGGAGGTGTTTCAGGCATGTCCATTTGGGAGGAGACAGGGCAGACGCAGGACCCGCATGGAGAGATTACATCTCTCGACTGGAACGCCTCCAGCTGAGATGGGAGAAGAAAGTCTGGGTTTCCCTGCTGAAACTGCTGCCATGGCGACCCGGACCCGGATAAGCGGAGGATTACGAAACAAAACTCCAAACTTCTATATGAGTTTTTCAAAACCAGGGGTACTGAAATACAAATATCAAAGGTCCACAAAAAATGTTTTCAACGAGTCAAAAGTCCATTTATTATTGTCGGTCTAGCCACAAGACATAATATTTTTATATTCAAAGCAAAATGTCCTTTTTATTCAAAACAACAAAAATACATTCTAAAATAAAATAAAATGCCATTTCCATTTTGACATAAATCCAAATAAATACTCAAATAAAAAAAAAACCTCCATTGAATGCTTTGGTAAACAAATATATCACGAACTCAGGAATCAAAGTGCAATGAAAAACTATTTCACTTTACATTGTGTCAAACACTGCTGCTTCATGAGAGAAAAGGCATGTGGTGCTTACCCAACACCCACGCCACTCCGAGTGAGCACTCGGAGTGGCGTTGAAGAAGCGGAGTTGCTTGTTGTTGTTTTGTTAGTGACCCAGTAACAGCCTATCAGACCATCGTTGGCTTGGAAATGACAGCCCACTTACACGTGCTGACCAAACATGGGACACCTTTCTCCTCTCCGAATTAAACCTGTTGCAAATGCGATGTCGGTCGCCTGTTTACAAGACTCGTAATCTTTCCGACCCGGTGTTTAGAGCTCAGCTCCGGGTCCGCAGATAGTCAGCTCACGGTTGCTGTCAACTTGAAGAAAATCACCTTAAGAAGACACTTTAACAACAGCAAAGAGAGCTGAGAGCTGTCTTTGCACGACACAAAATTGTTGAAAATTATGAAGAGTTTTAGTGCTTTTTGCGAAGACCTATTATTCAGCATAAGGTCTAATGCTATTTTTGCATATCTTCTTCCTGAAATACATATTATAATTTATTGAAATGAAAAATCAACTATAACATCATCACTGAACGCCACAAACTAAGGACTGGAAGAGAGACTTTTTTTGCTTCCTTTGATTTACTTGGACTTTCTGCTTCATGCTATAATTTTCCAATGCAATGTCACTTCACTATGTAAACAATTTCTTGGTGCAGGCCAATGCCTGATTACGCTATGCACTCTAAGAGAATTTCTGCACCCTTAAATCATCAGCATACATATGTAAATGGCTAAATGCAAATCTGTTCGCTGACCTACATTTGGTTTTGTCCCCTCCAGCACTTGAACCATTCAAATGTTCTTGTTTGTATATTTAGAACAATCTCACAAATAATTGTGAGGCAAAGATTCAGGGCATTATGTATTAAAGTCAGCGATATTCGCTCATGTTTGGATGAAGCAAATCCACTGCTGAGAGAGAAAACGAGATACTTCATCGGCTGTAAATGAAAAGTAGTTTTTAAAAAAATTGTTAAAATCACAAAAACAAATACCAATCTATTAAACTAGGCCTACGCTGTCATCCCTGATAGCATGCGTGTAGCCCAGGAATAGCCATCTACGTCAATGTCCCTGATTGAACTCCTCAAATGAAATGAAATTTTCTCCGTAAAACATAGGTTTTCTTAAAAGTCGCCCCTTAGTAAGTAAAATTTGAACTACTAGAGTAAAATGAGATTCACAAGATGGATCTCATCAAGTCGATTCACACGCACCAAATTTGGATTAGATTAGACCAACAGTTAGGATGTTTTCCATCCAAAAGCTCCCCCTAGTGCAGACCTGGGTATTGTACGGCGCCCAGGCCACATATGGCCCTTTGGTTGACTTTGACCGGCCCGTGTAAGGTTAATTGGAAATTACAAAATAAAGGTATTCATTCATTCATTCATAAAGGCCTCATTTTACCTCATGCATGGACTAAAGCTGCATTGTTTTTATTTTGAAGTTGTTTTTTATTCACGTACATAATGACGCGATACGTATAGCAACACGTGCGCCTGATTGTATCGTTGTCACAAGATAACTTTAGCCCTCAAAAATGTCGAGGTAGATGCCGAATGCAGGCATTTCAACAAAATTGGATTGCTAAATATTTGTTTACTGAAGTCGGAGGTAAAGCCGTGTGTTTAGTTTGCGGGGAGCAGATCGCCGTTTTTAAGGACTACTATTTGAGTCAGCATTACGAGACGAAACACACGGAGAAATACAAAAAATTGACTGATGCTGAAAGGGCGCGAACATCGGAAGCTTTGCTAGGTAAGCTGCAAAATCAGCAAGGCTTTTTTACCAAGCTTCACACATTCAGGGATGCAGCAACCAAGACCAGCTTTGAGATGTCCCACCAAATCGCTTAAAACAGTAAGCCATTCTCGGAGGGGGAGTTTGTCAAAGAGTGCTTGGTGGACTCTGCAGCACTAATATGCCCTGAGAAAAGAGGCGCATTTCAGCAAGTCCCGCTGTCCAGGCGAACTGTGACGAGGAGGATTGAGGACATTGCGAAGACTCTGGAGCTTCAATTGCAACATGAAGTGGCAGTTGACTTTTGTTCCTTGGCTTTGGACGAGAGCTGTGATGTTCGCGACACAGCCCAGCTACTCAAAGTTGTCCGAGGGATAACGGACTTCAAGATTACGGAGGAGCTGGCGGCCATGCGGTCGATGAAAGGGACGACGACAGGGAGCGATCTGTTGTAAATGCGTGCATGGACACTCTGGGATTGAAATGGGATAAACTGGCAGGTGTCACAACGGACGGTTGTCCAAATCTTACAGAGAAAATTGTCGGACTTTTGAAACGTATGCAATATAAAGTGACAGAAATCGACGCAGATCAGAAATTGGTATTTTTGTATTGTATCATACACCAACATGTGTTGTGCAAGTCAGTGCTAGAAATTAACCATGTTATTGATTTTGTTGCTAAAACAGTAAACTTCATCAGGGCATGGGCATTGAATCACAGACAGTATGTCACACTTTTGGAGGAGCATGAGACTGAGCAAAGTGACATCGGTTACCACACAGCTGTCAGATTGCTCAGCCTGGGCAAAGTTTTCAAGGCGATTTGAAGATCTCAGAACAATCGAGGATGAAATGAACATGATTTCCTCTCCCTTTACCTGCAGTGTGGATAATGCACCTAGCGATGTTCAGCTGGAACTCATTGACCTGCAGTCTGATGCAGTGCTGGTAGAGCACTTTAAGTCAGGATCTCTGCTGGATTTTTACTCTTCTCTTAAGGAGGAGAACTTTCCAAACATGAGGAGACATGCTCAGAAGATGTTGGTTCTCTTTGGCTCTACCTACATATGTGAACAAACATTTTCAACGATGAAGTTTACAAAATCCAGGTATAGATCCTCTCTCACTGATGATCATCTGTCAACTGTGCTTCTCATCTCCACCTCAGACACTCAACCTGACTTTGATGCACTCGTTAAAGCCCTGCAGAGACTAGATTTCTCTCATTGAACACGAAAAAATAATTTAAAAACAACAAATGAGGTGGTTACACTACAAACGTAGGCATGTAAAGGCATCGACTAGCAGTAAACGGGGACACTTTCTTTGGAGGCCTTTTTCACAAAATCACAGTTCAGTTAGTTCAATATGATGTGACTTGCTTAATATTTGGAGCACAAAGACAATATTGTGATGTCTGTAGAATACTAAGAACCTGTTTCCAACCGTATTTGAAACTCAAAATGTGTTTTGGAGTGAATTTGACTGAAAATATTCACTAATATAAGTCACAAATGTTTAAAAAAGTTTCACAAAAGTTCACATTTTGTTTACCATTGGTTTGGGAAATTTGATTGAATAAATGAAATTTTTTGTAAGGCAACCGCTAAACTTTTTCATTGCTTGATTATAACATATAGCCTACTCTTACCAGCTTGTCAAAACAATGCTATTTACTGCTTTTTATAAAGAAATACAATGAATATCATGCAGAATTGAGTTCCGCCTTTTGGCCCGGCCCTCCACAATATTTTCTGTTTCTCGTGTGGCCCCATGGAAAAAATAATTGCCCACCCCTGCCCTAGTGGGTAAAATATGAGCTATTAGAATAAGACATGAAATATAGAAGACAGATCTCTTTGAATCAATTCATATGAATCAAATTTGGATTAAACTGGACCAGTGGTTCAAAATTGAACCAGAACATTCTCTAGATAAAGTTTCCCTTAGTGTTAGTGTTTCCAAAACCACTCCAGTTCTTCCTGCCACTAAGGTCTATCTGGATATAACATTGAAAAGGATCCATTAACTAGCTTTTGAGTTATCGTAATGACATCTGGTGGATGGAGATGTGGTGATGTATGGATGAAGGAAGTATGAGGCGCTTAGCTCACCTGGTTTAACGGGATTGCATGGAGTGGACAGTTTGGGTGCCTGTCATTTTGAATTCTAATGATACACTTCTCACCCTGCTTCCTTTCTCGTGAAGTGTATAAGTATGACATTATGTTAACATGACAAGAGAAATATTGCTGCTGGTGAAAACATGGCGGTGGTTGAATCGGTGTCAGACTGGGGAGGAGAGTTCATTCCTCACAGATCATTTTCCTCTAGTTCAGCCTGACCTGTAGTGATCCTCCAGCCTTGGAAATCGCTTATGTTTTAAATTTGCAAGCGATCATTAAGATGTGCTCTGGGAGTGGACTTGAAATATTGCAATTTATCAATTTCAATGATGTAATGATGGATGAATAAGCATAGAGCCAGTGATAAAGTACAAATAATTTCCTTCATTGTTATTCGGCTATTGAATCCCCTCAAATAAAGTAAAATCCTGTCTAAAAAGAGGAAATAACTAGCTCACCGCAGGAAGCCCATCTGAATGATTAGTGCGTTCCATTTGCTTTGCTTTTCATGCTCTTTGTCTGTTTTTCTCCTTATATAAATGATTACATAGGAGGGGAGTGACAATTCTCCCTGTCAAACAAACCAAATTTTGATCAATCATTTGAAATGAGAGATGAAGATGGCAGATATATTCTAGTAAGGGAGGAAATGCATATTTTCTAGAATCTATTAAAATTTGTCTCTACCCTACTATATGACCTAGATGTATATTGATTATTAGCGCACAGCAGAGTTTGGCCCAATCATGCAGACACGAGGATGAGCAGGCGCTGTTAAGTTATTTTTATTAAAGTCATAAATCCAAAATGAAGAGTCCATCAAACAGGCAAGGGTCAAGACCATGGGAGAAAAAAAACAAGAAAGCAATTTCCAACAACAAAAGGATTTGTTGTTGGAAATTGCTTTAAAAAACAAACCTCATCTAATCCTCGTATGTACTTCTACAGAAATCAAAGGACTTGCCACTCAACTGGCGTCTCTGGACTTGCTTCCATCAGGATCAGGATTTCCCTGCAAGACGTTTTGTATTCGCTGTATGAATAACCAATATCTTTATTCATTTTCAACATTTAATTTATAGGTTTACATTCATGATTGACGCAGCATTGTCCGCACAAATGCAGTGCACAAAGGTCGCTCAAAGCTTTTTTGTTAACACCTCCAATGTGGCTTCAAACTTAGACTTCTTTGCTCCTATCTGTATCTTGTAAAATACTCATGAAGTTGGAGCTGCGACCTCAGACTCGGTTGTGTCTAATATCGCAAACACTAAATTAGACTCCTTGCAAACCTATGGGTTTTAACACCATTATTGTACAAATCTCTGCCTACTGCAGCCAAATGATCAGAATTACAACTCATTTACTTTGCATGTCTCCCCTCCTCTCTCTAGTTAGCACTTTAGCTAAACCTGCAACATACCTTCATTGTGTAATGTCGTCCACACTCCGTCCAGTCACGTTAGCTGCTGTGTCGGTACAGCTGGACCTATCGCTGTCAGCAGAATCCAACACATCTCTCTCCAAAGGAAAATACGACGTAGGGTCATGAAGCACTCATCATAAAATGGGCTAGTTATCTGTTCCCCTCCAGACTTAGAGTCGCTGTCTTTGGCTTTTCCTCTTAATTTATCAAATGGTAAACAAAAATAAAGAGAAAAATCAAAGCACAATATATAGTACCTGAAACTGCAATGTCCCCACACATCTAGTGTAATCATTCACTTGGTCATCTCTTAAATCAAGATCATTACATAATTGAGGAAGGACGTTCATATTTTCTCAAATAAATGCTGTTTGGCCTTTATTATGTATGTCGTCCTTTCTAATGGTAGAGTTGGAAACACCATTTTCATCCACCGAGTAGTGCTTGGTCCATTAACTGTTTTCCAAAACAATGAATACATTTTTTGGCACTTATCAAGCTGAGGTCTATGTGTTTGTCCACTCTTACTATATTTAAGTTTCTCTACATACAGACCCAGCAGAGAAAGTCTAGGGTCACACCCTTTCCCAAAGTGTTTTTTTTTTTTTTACATTTCCAAATTCAGTGATACAATGTTCCTCTTGATCTTTTTTGTCAAAATTGTATTACTTTCAATTCAATTCCACAGGTATGAAATATGTTTGCATCAACCATTTATATTGTAGAAGTTGAAGATGTGTATTCACAGATTTAATATGGGCTGGGGTGAAAACTTTTTTCAAACTTTTTTCTCTCATAGATCACAGCATGTTCTACAAATATCAATAAACCAATCAATCTCTATTTATATAGCGCCACAAGAGGCGAAGAAAGAGCAGATACACCAAACTCTTTATATAATTATTAGAATCCTTAGAATCCTTTGTATAAAACTTTCCTCTCCTCCTCCAGCCACTTTAGTGACAGCCTGGCACCCTCATTCCTGCCCCCAATGCCACAAATTTCGAACAAATTCTGCCCACAAAGCTCATCCGCATCTGACTCCATCTCCTTTATAAAGCGATATTTTAAAGAGTTGTTAAGAACTGACTCATCTTTGAACTGACCAATCATGTCCTCTAACAGATTTAGATTATCTGTTAAGTTTGATACCTACATAAAGTAATTCATTGCATGCATCTAAACCAGAATTAAAACTTGAATCACTTTTTTGAATGTGGTACTCTGCGACAGACAAGTTTACCGCTCGGATTCAGTATTAATAGGCCAGTACTCATACACAGTATGAGTTATTTGTCTGGAAAAGATGTGTGTTACGTATTGTTTATGACTCTAATTCAAATTCTTCTTCCGTTCTCTGCTGTAGGTTTTACTGGCTGATGATGTCATGCAGGGTAGCCCAGATTGCAGTGAGTATTCTTTGACTGCCCAGATTGCGCTATATTGGAAGGCCTTCTGAGTGTCACATAGTTTCTTGGGTTCTGTGTGCTGCGTTGTTGACTCAAATTGTTTTTGCTCTGACATAGCATTGGCCACACAAAAATGTATGTCTATGACTGAGTTTACACTTGATGCTTGTTAGCAGTGAGTCTTCTTCTGACATATCTGCTGGTGTGAAATGCAAGAATGATCTGACACTGGGTGCAAATACCACACGCCCATTGAATCATGTTCCTTTTTAATGACATCTTTCCTTTAATCCACCAAGATAGCAAGTGCTCTGCATCCATCACCTAATCACTCATTTATGTACGTATTATATCAGCCATTATAGTAAATATCTAAGTTTGAATGACAAAGGTATTTTGAATTTGATTTGGCGTCAAAGGCAATTGAATAAGTAAGTGGCTGAACAAAGCACAAGGTAGCAAGGGGCAGGGTCAGGCTGAACCCACCCAAATCCTTGTCATGCTTGACCATCAAGAGTGAAGAATCATTTATTTTATTTTTTCAGCCAATAGAAAAATGGCAAAGAATACATAGTACCATTTCCAGCTTCTGATTGGGTCAGTAGCCAACAGCTGACCTCCAAAATCACACACTGACTTCTCCCATAATTTCAGAATTATGGGCGCTGACTTCTCCCATAATGAAGATACCGCGTCTTATTTTCCCGCCATCTCGGGAATGATTTCTGGTCTCATTGACAGGAACCTTCTGTGGTTGTCACGGGTGGGTTACCTTCCTCATGTACACAACTTCATCAGAAAATTAATTTACACATCTACTGGGCTCACAATCACTCTCATTTACAGATACATGCTTTCGTAATGATCCAATGAATTAAACTTCACAGTGGCATTTGCAATGTGACGAATGATGTATTCAGATCCTCCGAATCTTGGTATAAAACGCAAAAACCATCAGCTTGGGAGAAAAGTACCAGGGAAGTGAGCTTCTACCATTTATAACCAACACAAGGTTGGGAGGTTTTTACTTGGAGAAAGCGATTGGGGGGGGGGGGAGTCTTGTTTGGATAAAGAAGAGAGATGTGGGAGGAGGAGGCTCCCAGCTAGGATTTACCAAAAGAGTGACAAGAACAGTCCAACCCTCTCTTGATTTGTGTCCTCGGTTTTCCGCCTCTTTTTGCCGTGTTTTACTACAACAGGATGATAATTTATGCAAACCAGTTTAAACTGGAAGAACTCAAATATAAATTTGAATAAATTACATATATTTGCTTTGATATATTAGGCAAATAGCCAACTTAAAACACCCACACAAGCAAAAGAAACAGCTCTTTCTAGCTGGTTTTGAAGCAAATGCTTATGTAACAGCTTTTATGATTTAGACTTTTTTTCAACACTGAGATACAAATGATGAAAAGGATTCTAAGAATCTTCACGTTTCATTCCCACCTGTAACAACAGATATTTGACTTTGTCATACTATTTATACATATAATATTAATTATAATTAATAAGTGTGCCTAGAACACTTTATGGACAGTGTATTTTAACAAAAATAATTTGAAATCTTTGGTCTCTTGCCTTCATTACTTTATTCTATTTTGTTTACAATCAGAATTTTCTATAATACAAATTCTTCAGTGATTTATTTTGAAATTTTGTCACAAATATAGTTTAACAAAGCTATTTCAGTTAGTCTATAGTTTAAGCCAGTTTTAACAACGTAACAATAAAAACATGCTTCAGTTTATATAGATATGTATATATTTATCAGTTCTAATATTGTGGCTGATCAGTCATGAAATCTTCATAATTTATTATAATGTGATATTTTGAGGTTTCTTCGTTTTATCTCAGTTCAACAGACAACATCAATATTGTTTATAAATTGTTGACAGATCTGGGGGACTCCCGGTAAACTCTCCTGGCCTTCATTGCACGTGACTTTTACAATCTCAAAATTCTATTCCATTTTTTCAGTAAAAGCAGACACTTTCTTTATTGTGTAAGATAGAAGAGATATTCGGCGACCAAGTGCTGCAATCCCCCTGCAGCTGGATTGTGCCCACTGCACATTAGTTGTTGCGCCACTGCAGGGACACAGACCCAGACCAGTGACCAGGGAGCTAGTGATCCTGGAACACCGCAAATGGAAAAATGAACTGAAGTACAGGGCAAGCCAATTTGCATCTCAGAGGATTTTTGCCCTGAAGTGCAGGAACAACAGAAATACTAAGTAGTAGAATATATTTTCCTTTCTGTAGCTTTTGTTTGGTTTCCTAGTTAGTCTGAAATAGTTATAGTAAGTGTTAACTTGCTGTATAATTGATAACTCAACGGCAGTTACTATTTACTATTTGTGCAAAGTAGTGATTCTAGGTAGAATAAATATCTTACTAAAATTGAAGTAATTTCAAAGAGTACTCCATAGACCTGCTGTGTTCTATAAACTAGACCTATGCTGTTCTGTCCGACAGCAAGGCTAAATCCCCAAAAAGTCGCCAATCAATCAATCAATCAATCATTCTTTATTTATATAGCGCTAATTCACAAAAACAGTTGTCTCAAGGTGCTTTCCAGAAAGAGCAGGTCTAGGCCAGACTCTTTATACAATTATCTACAGGACCCAACAAATTCCTCCGTGAGCAAGCACTTGGCGACAATGGCGAGAAAAAACTGCCTTTTTAACAGGCAGAAACCTCGAGCAGATCCAAGACTCAGGGTGGACGGCCTACTGCCATGACAGGTCGGGTTTGAAAAAAAAAAAGAGACAGAGAAAAAGAGAGAGACACGGATGAGGAGAGATACAGACGGGGGAAAAGCAGCAAAGATATCAGCTATAATCCACTTTCTTCGACCTCTCCATGGTCGGGCCCCGGCAGCAGCAGCGATCCCAGGCTGACCCCAGTCCTGGGAAAATTAAGTTTGTTTTATCTGACAATATATATTTATTACAAACTAATTTTAGTGTGTGCGATGAACATGTCACTAAGAGTTCTTTCCTTGTTCAAGAATCAAATTCTTGAAATAATTAGAATTTGAAATTTTCACCTTTCCAACTATTTCTCCTTTTCATGTTCGCCCATATTAACAACATAACTGTATGTCTTATTCTAAGTATATAAATACACTATTTTTGTTGGAAGCTATTTTAAAGGCACAGTGTTTAAAATTAAGGGGAATGTCTTTGAATAAATGCTAAATAACACTCATTACTATGCTTTTTAGTGTACAATCAGCTGAAAATATATTTTCGGTTGATGTATGTTTTAGAAAAAGCCTCATTATACTGTATCTCCATAGGTAGCAGGTCCTCTCTTCCATGGAAGCCGCTATCTCACAATGCCCTATTTGTGCAGCAACCTGTGTTGGATAAAACAAACGCCGACTCTAGAGAGGCTCTAAACAGGTGCAGCTGATACCAATTGATGCCCCAGATAGTGAAGCAGATAATGGAGACGGAGCATGAGAAGGTGATGATAAAAGTGTGGCGATTGGAGAAGAGAGGCCCAAGAGTGAGAGAAGATAAGCTTTCTGATAAAATTTTCGATAGATCTCCATTCAGCTCAAGAAAAAGCAACGGCTCTCCAAACCTCACGGTCAAAGCAAACATGAAGACCTGACTCATGAAACATTATAGAGGTATATTCAACTCGACACTCGACTGACAGCCACACAGTGAAGAGTACTTGCTCCCTACCTATCGCATTTCCTTCTTGGTGGTGGGAAGTTGGCTGGCGGCTTTGGCCATGACCTTGGCAGCGCCCTCGTCTACACCTTAGCCTCGCTGCTTCCCGGGATTGTCTCTCTACCGGCAACCGTCCATGGACTGCCTAGTTTAATTCAGTGAGGTTAGAACGAGGTTTAATGCTCCTTTCTTTTTATTGTGCTAAATAATTACTTTTCAAACACGACAAAAATGCATTGTTTTTGAGGACAACTGCATGCTATTCCCTCTGTTGCCTACAATTATACATCTATTAATTACATGTAATTATTTTAATCTTACAGTCAATGTATTGGAGAGGCGAGGCACAACTTCAGACTCCTTATATATGTATATTTGTGTGTCATTTATACAACAGTAGGTTGATGGACCAGACCACTGCTGATGATAACCTGCAGCAGGTGTTAGTGTTTCAGATTAAGAGGCTTTGGTGGTGCAGAAAGTGTTAACAACGCTGTCTATTGTTTGCTACTTGCTTGTAAGTCCTGAGCATTGCATAATTAGGTGAAACTTTATTCCCAGATCTGCCTTCGTGCAGACAGGGTGGTGTCTTACCACTACACCAATCAGCCATAAGATTAAAACCACTTGTCTAATAGTAGGCAGGCATCCCTTTTGCTTTTGCCACTAAAACAACTCTGCGTTGCACTGTTTTTTAACAGATTGACAAATGGCATTTGTTTTTTCAGAAATTTGTTCCAAAGTAGCTCTTCTGTGGGATCGTACGATATAGGCTAGCCTTCTGCTCTCCATATGCATCAGTGACCCTGTTCAGACTTGGTTTCAGAAAGCGCTATGAATGGTCGGATCACAAGCAGATAATGAGACACATCGCCGTTTACACCTGGTGGATATTTTACGTCATATCCACCACAAGGTCAAAGGGCTTTGCACATAGTTTTCAGTTACGTCAGTCAAGAGCCAGATTTGTGATCAGATCACAATGCATGTTGGTGGTTGTTTACACTTGTATTTAGTGATGTGTCTCACGGTCCACTTGTGAAACGATCACCAGAAACGCACATGAAATCCAAGTCTAAATGGGGTCAGTGAGCCTTGAGTGCCCATGACCCTGTAACCAGTTCACCAGTTTATTATATTTTTCCTACTTCCAGCACAATCAGGTCAAAATGTTCAATTTCTGCCTAATAAAGCCACCCACTGGCAGGTGTCATGGTAAAGAGATAATTAATGTTATTTTGACTTCACCTTTCATTGGTTAAAATGTTATGGTTGACCTGTGTTCATGCGTGGGGGTGTTGCAAGATGATTTTAATTTGAGTGACTGGTACGACCATCCTGCACGTATCCTATTTGCTTTGTTATGTAAAAGTAAATACAATATCTACAACTTCAATGCAAGCAAATTGTCATGAAGTTTAAATAAGACAAAAAC
>VRLP01004814.1:0-44057 GCA_009660295.1 Lophius piscatorius
GCTTTGGACGAGACGCACAGAGGACGTTAGTAGCCGTTATTTTCATGGAAATGATGCCGAGAAAAAAGCTATCAAACACAGAAAGTGATCAACAGCGGCTATTAGTGAAAGTGACTCGGGGGCAGTGATGAACGAGACGGATAAACAAACTGACATCAACGATGAACAAACAGAAACGGACATAAACGATGCAACAAACAGATACAGAAGTCTCCGGGTGATGGTACACCTGCAGCAACAGGTAGGCGGACCGTCACCAGACTCGGTAGAATTGTTACAAATACAAATACAGAATAACAGATACAAATACGGATATATATCCAAAAGGTTTGCCGGTGACCAACATTAAAAGGTATACTTGTCGGTAATAGTATTGCAGGCTGTAGAACTCTGATGGAAAAAGCGGCGAACAGACAACGCCAGCGTCCTCTCCCTTCAGCGTCCAGATGCAATATTTTTAATATGTTAAAAATATTGTCAAATATGAGCATTAATGGCAGAATTACTGATTTTCATAGGCTAAATGCTACATGAAACACTTGTTGCGGTAGTAGTAGTAGTAGCGTGAGAATCAAGATTTTGAATCGATCAGGGGGATGTACACATTGAAAGATAGACAAAGACAAAATTTCCATCGTGGGAGATGCAAGTCTTTTACGCAGTAGTACCACTACTAGCACTGACAAAAGTAATAATAATATAAATAGTAGTCGGTACAGTTTCCTGTCAAATGCCAACATGAGAGGACCAATAGGAACAGAGGAGTTAGCTAATTGGAAGTTTAATAAGCCAGTCAACATCAGTTGTGTGTGACTGTATCTGGGAACTGAAGACACTAACTAATTGAAGTAGATGGTGAGAAAGTCTTTATGGTACCACTGGATCAAGACACTGATTCATAAACCATAGGTTGTTTTACTAAAACAAACTCACCATCACATTCCTAACAAGTTGCTGAATGTGAGGATATATAACTTGTATGGATGGAATTAAATATGTGGCCATTACAGTGAGGGAGAATCTGTACTTTCTGCTTTACTGGGGACTTAAAAGCGGAGCTTGTGAGGCGTCCCAGAGCCGGACCTGCAGTACACAGCAAGTATCAAATCTGAAACCGACACAAAATTACAGCAAACAATTCTAGATATCATAATGTCCATTTGGCTCAGTCGAGTCCCAAGTCTGGTGACCGGTTTAAACTAAATCCATATTCTATGTTAAAGTTTTGTGAAGGAACAGTGGCCCTAACGCTGGTTGGGTTTGAGCTCTGTTAACGTGGGCAGGATAACGCGTACTAACTGATGCTCTGGGTGAGGGGGGCAGGACAGATCTATTAGTGAGAGTACCACCTTGTGTAGGAGGTTGTGAGAGCGGATCTCCAATGCCTGGATCTTGGCGAGCAGTTTCATGTCCTCAACTTCATAGTCGGGGATGATCTTGAAGCCGTACTCGTCGTGATCACTGTGGAGACAACACAGCGGCTCGTGTGTCTATTTCTACAGTACTTCCACATCTCGTTATTCTGTCCACCCGTCTCACCTTGCCATGTTGAGCTTCACAACACTCTTCAGCTCTCCTTTCAAAGCGTCCTCGATCATTTTCTGGACAGCCTTTCGCTCGACCTGATCCAGGGATTTGGTGTCCTGCAGCTGCCGCAGGACACTGAGGTAACGGCTCTCCAACTGACAGTTACTAGCCTCTAGGTAGGCACACTAGAGTCAATCGGAGGACAGGGGACAGAGCTGAGTGTACGGGTGGATTTAAAGTGATGACTCTGGGTACTAGTGTTCGCAGTTAGACCCACCTTAACCATCAGATTCTTCTCCTGCTCTGAGCTGGTCCTCCACAGTTTGGTCAGTTGGTAAATCTCAGAGTTCAGAAACTTGTTCTGAATCTTGTACGCCTCAATATCATCCTGAAGACAAAACACAGTCAACCAATCAAACATATGGGTCTATTGCATTACAAAAAGAAAGTTATAAAGTAGTTATATATAAGTTAAATACAATTCTTGTTAATTGCATATCTGAGAAATCATGCAATCTTCAAACATAAATATTTAAAATTATTTTTTCATAGCCCGATCTGTTTTGTCTGATCTTCATAGATGAACAAAGTTGTTTATTACAACTGCATCAGTATCCTACTATTCTCAAGACGAGGGACATCTGGATTATCTAGCGGATGGGCTGTCATGACACAGAATATCTCGCCCAAGTAAATGTTTTTTTTTGAGAATTTTCACATATTTCATGTCTGCTTGCAACATTGCCATGCCTTCGCATGCAGTCACGCCACATGGATAAATGCTTGGCATTTGGCGTGAACGCATCATAAGGTTGGGGAGGACTGGCTGACTTGCAACTAACCAACAGTTATGAATAATTCACACTTAAAATGTAACATGTTCTAAGTTCCTTCCCATTGTGACACTCCTCGACCATGTTTCAAGAAAATGAGGTGATTGGTTTTTATGTGATCCTGCCTAGGTGAATAGCCAACGTCCTAATGGAGATGAAGATCAATAAATCAAACTGTTCGATTGGTTTTCTGGACCTTTATAAAACAATGATCGATGGTTTGACTGATAAACTGATACAGCTGTCAGCTGATAAGACACTGCTAGGAGATGATGATAGTTTCAGGTCACCTTCAAGTTCTCAATGTCCTGCTGAAGCTGAGTGAAGATCTGAGAAGATGACAAAGACTGGTGCTGATCAAACAGACAGGTGGTCATATGATCAGACAGCTTGATGATCACCTGACAAAGAAACAGCAGTAACGTGAGTAACGTGAGTTAATAGCAGATTGGTGATCACATTTATACATCTAAGGTGACATCGCAACTCAAACCAAGTCTGTTGAAATAGTCTTTAACTCTTGGGGAAGGTCAGACACAAAAAGCAGCATAAAGAAATAAGTCACATCATCCCTTCCTTGCCTCTCTTCAGTACTTTCATAGCTCTGCACAGTCTAATTTTGCTCTATTTCAGTCCTGACCTGAGGATCAGTCCCTTCTCAGATGTGAGCTCACCTCTTGTCGGGCGTTATTCCTCTCTGTCAGCAACCGAACCTCCTCTTGCAGCTCAGCCAGCTGCACGTCTCTCTTAGCCAGACCCTTCCGCAAGGACTCCGTCTCCACCTTCGACTTCTCTAGACGACCTCGCAGGTCAGCCGCCTGACGTTCTCGGTGTCGCAGCAGCTCCAGACGCTCCTGCTCGCCAGTCTCTGCCAAAAACTCAGCACAGGTTCTCTTTTCCAGCTGAGATGCCTCCAAGGCTTTGTGAAGGATCCAAACCAACTCCTGGATGAGACACAGGGTTGTTATAACTATGATTGGTTGGATTAAAAGGTTTGTAACTGATAAGATTCTGGGTTTTGTGTTTATTATTTCTTTTAATTTTGAAATTTTGAATTTACTTTCTGCATTGGTTGTGATGCCCTCCTCGCTGTTAGTTTACCTCTGTGCATGGTCTTCACCTGTGTCCAATCATCTGTGTAAGTATCTGCATACTTTCTCCTTTTTGTTCCTAGTTCAATGTAGATTCTCCCGTCATACATTCAATCCCTTTCCTACGTGTTCCAGGAGTGTTGCTTGTGCTTTGGATTTTGCTCTAGTCTTGTTTTTTTTTGATTTGTTGTACCTTTCCTGTTTCACTCATGGCGGCACATGGGCTCTCATCTTGAATTGCTTGTAATAGCTGCAGTTGTTAGAGCAGCGATTTTGAGTCTTTAATTTTGACTCTTCCATTCCAGCGTTACTGAGACATCACAGGTGCAAACACACAGTCTCTGGGTGCACGGAGAGCCAAATTAAGTTAACCACGCAACTAATGTTGAGCAAATGTAGCCTGACTACTGCAGTGTACAGAGCTGTCCTTACCAATGTGTGGGATCATTCGGCCTCCACAATAAATACAGGAGTAGAGACTTTGACAGAAACCGTGTCATTTGCAAAATGTGCCACAACATCATGAAATCATCAGGGCACATAACAAATTTTGAGTAAGATTTTGATCATGTGGAGGTAACGGCCGCTATTCAACCTCAGATTTGGAAAAGGGTCACACCAAAGTTACCAGACATGTAATGTCTCGCCTGGCTTCCATAAACAACAATTATTGATCACCTTCTGAGCTTTGACTTCCTCCATCAGCATCTCTTTCTCCTGCTGGAGGCGGGACATGCGATCCAAGGATGAGGACAGTGTGTCTCTGCGGAGGACCTGCATGCTGCGATTCTTCGTCTTCCTGCTCAAGTTGTCAAACAGTGAGGGCGACACTCTGCCCTCTGCCGGAGACACCCGACCTGCTTGCTCAAACAATGAGCTGGGAGTTGGAGGGGTCGGTGGCTCGATGGGAGTCCTCGGTGATGGAGGGACTGAATTGGTACAACAGGGTTAAACTATGAATAGACATTGAACTAATTACCCAGGGACCAGGCTTGAGTCACAACAAAACCCTGGAGTCAAGATAAACAAGGCTCAAGACTTTGGTCATGTTTAACATATCCTGTGCCAAGACAAACAAGCACCAAATTAAGACATGTAAGTCCCAAGTCAGGACAAGCAAGTCCCGTGTCAAGACATTAAAGTCTTAAGTCATGACAAACAAGACATGAGTCAAGATTAACATATCCTGTGCCCAGTTAAAGAAGCCCCACATCAGAACTTAAAAGATCTGAGTGAAGAGAACCAAGTCCCTGGTCACAACAAGTCTTGTGTCAAGTTTACGATAACGGTGTCAAGAAAATGAGTCCAGGGTCAGGACAAAAAAGCCTTGAGTCGAGATTAAGTTTGAGTCAAGTCATGGCCAACAAGAAAACAAGGTTTGTGTAAAGAAAAACAAGCTCTGAGTCAGGAACTGCAAGTTTAAAGTCATGACAAACAAGTCCCAAGTCAAGCAATGCCAAATCCAAATTAAGCAAAGTCATCCGCCAGCGCAGGCAGAGAAGTAGTAGAGTAGTAGTAGTCTACCATGTTGGATGCTTCAATTAATAATAATAATAATAATAATAATAATACATCTAATTTATAATTGTACAGGTTAGGACAGTACCCGTAATGTTGCTGGTGTCTGCAGGATTCAAAGGTGGAGCTTCGACATGAAACACACTCTGACTCCACTCCTGAGATGACCTCGTCCGAAGACTGTGGACTGAGTTTCTATGAACACAAAAAGAACCAGATCAGCAGGACACGAGGGTTTAATGGGTATTATAGTCCGCCTTTCTCTTCTCATTACAAAAGCATCTCCATCTTTATTTGATCCATAACATTTACATTTGAGAGACACTGAACATGTGACATCACAGCTTTAACCTTCACTTACTGGATCTCGATGAGCGGGTGTTTGATTGACACGTTAGATAGTGACTGTCGTGGAGAGTAGAGGGTGGCCGCCTCCTCCCCCACCAGACCCAACGGGCTCTTCAACATCGGCAGGAAGTTGTCTGCAGACACAGGAAACAATTCAGTCAAAAGAAAGAGAAGATAGAAGTTATATCTCTGTTAAAATGATGATGTTTTTGAGACCGTGACTAAAAATAATAAATAAAAACATAAGGCGTCGACACAAAACTATTTTCATTTATATCCATAAAAAAACGCAGATGCAGACAGAGTTCAGACACACCCGTCTTTCATAAGTATTGCTTAAATAATAAATAAGGTTTAAACTGGTCATCAGACTTGGGTACTTACTGGGCTAAATGGACATCTTGATATTTAAATTGGTTTTCATGAAATAAAAGTTTAGATTTCTGCTCCTTAAATTTCCCCCACGGGTTAAACGTATACGTTACATCCATAATTACTGTGAAAAGATAAAAATTGAGTCAAGTTTGTGCTGGTAATAGCATTGTTGATTCCGAAGCTAAAAGAAAGAACTCCATCCAACTGCCTCAGCTCCCATCTATCTTTGCCCTGAAAATTCCGGTGGAATGCCGACTGTTGCAGTTCTTCCTCTCACTGTCATGTTCACATTTTAACTTTATACACACAAATTATATATCCATATTAACCATGGACTGGATCATTTTCATTCACCTTTAGTCCACGGACGAAAGGTATGTTATCCCCTCATACACTCATTAGATTAACGTAATACACAAAACGAGGAGAGGAAATAAAGAAATAATAAGGATTATCATTTTGGCCAAAATCAAGATGGCCAAACCCACATGTTAAGAGCCATTTTAAGATGCTGACATTATGATCATTTTAACAATACCTTCTACAGGTTTGATTTCAGGCCGTCTTTTTGAAGTGGATCATCAGGGCCTTCCTGTTTCCTGTTTTTTTGGCAGAAACTGGTTTCTACTATGACTGGAAAGACTGCATTGATAAATAAAAAAATATATAAAAATATTGTCTATTATATATTTAAAAATATTAATAACATATCAATTACACTATTAAATTACTGACATTTTTTTAATTTGACATTTATTTGATATTTATATATCCCATTTAATTTATATAATGTTTGCAGAAATTGTCATCATGATCTTCATGTAGTGCCAATTATATTATCAGGACAAACTGTTGACATTGAGAGCAGGTGAATGGGAGTTAAATTCCCAGACTGGTGCTTCTGATGAACCCTGCACGACAAACGGTTTACACTGAAAGTAGGTTAATCAGCAGCTTTCATGCAGCACACATGTTAAGTTATGAAACGAGTCACAACATGAGTAGAATACCTGAGAACCAGGTGAGCTGCTTCAGACCTCAGACTGACAACATGAGGACTGTCAGTGATCGTGTGACACATTTTATCTTCAGACTCAACACATATTCAAAACATTCTATTCAGTGTGAGGTCAGGTTTAATTATAGCCTGTGAACAGATGTTAAGCCCTGACAGTCTGAATGTCTGACTGATTGATTAATAATCAATTATATAGTCTCGTATTTTGTGTTTTCTTTTTATTGTACTCAGATTAAGCGTGTAGTTTGATTCGGACAGATCTACCGATTGATTGACAGCAGTAAACTGATTTGATTTTATTCATGACAGATCAGTTGATCCTGTCTTCATTAAAACTAACTTATAACTAAACAATAAACTAAAACTAATAAACCAACTGGTATAATGTCATATCCAAACAAGCAGGATGTAGGTTTTAGTGTTTGTTCAGACTCTACCCCATGTTCCAACAAGCCCCATAGGTGAGAAGTCGATTAACAATGGTATATGCATCACTTCCCATTTCCTGCTGTTTCCATCACCTCATTAAAAACAGGCAAACACATTAAAGGGACAGTCCAACATTTTCTGTCTTTCAATGTCTCTCCATCTAATTAGTTTTCCCAGCAGTGGGACCATTTCATCGCACTCAGAACTCTCACTTTCAGAATTAGGATGAATATAGTTGGTGAAACTAGTTTTTAGCTATGGAGGAACCTATTTCACAGTAGCTTGATTGATATGCGTGTTGGTGTGTGATTGGTTGAATACACTGTTGAGCCAATACTGCAGCATCAGCCTTCATTTTTCAAAAACTTTGTAAAACATTAGCTTTTGACAGCTGAAAACAGGAGGAAGTAGCCAGTGAGTCTATCAGTGAAACCAGGTTAACACTGGTAGGTTGGAGGTGTCGAGACCGGTAGACTAAGCTGGTTTGTTTGTCTGTTCTAAAATACGCATCAGCTGATGTCTGAAAATATTTTAACCTACCGCAGATTCATTTACAGAACATTTTCAAACGCAAACCAGCAGCTCCGCTCATGTTCAGTTATTCATTTAGGATGTCATTAACTTTACCGACTGAAATTATGATACAAGCATTATGATATAATGTGTGTGTTATGATATAATGTTTTTATTTTAAGGGTGTCCACTGTCTACTGGCCAGGGATTATAGCTGGACACTAGCCATTGAGGCTGAAGCTGCCCCATTGACTGTTATTGTTACATTCTATTAACAGGAATTATAATACAAATAGAAAGCTGATCTCTTCTCATCATCAAATTTGACATCAGATCAGCCAGATTGGAGTATTTCCTCTCTGCAGGTTTTGAAGACGTGACTGACACTGTGAGCACTCCACAACACTGATAACGTTTCCATTCTCATGACTTTAATCAGATAAAACGTAATAAAATAAAAACAATAATAAAAAGTTTCTGAAATTTGTTCTCTGTTTATCTGGTTACTGATTTAAACACGATCAACTTGAGTTACAATGTATTGTTTCAGTTTCTACATGCCCATGCAGGCTTCTACAGTCATTCATCAGATCTGCTCTGCTGAGCTCATCTGAAGGATTAGGCAGAACAAAAAGGGTGAGACATATATGCAAGATCCACAAAGTCCTAATGGACGTAAAATTAGGTTTTCCGTTTTTGGACTTGACAGTGATCTGAGAGGTAGTCCTGTGGCAAAAACATGAAGTATGACATAAACCCTACATCTATCCATCTGATTCTTTCCGTTTTATAGACGAGTGAGTCACTAGGTTCTGAAATCAATCTGAACTCTCCCTTGTCGGGAAGAACATTTCTCAACTATCCCTGAGAGTAATTACCACAAGATCCAGGATTAAAAACACATGATGAGGAGACACCTGGATGAAGGTAAAACCTCTGTTTGTGGAAATGACTTCAACCATTCACAGATTATAATCAGTGAGAATGGACTGATGACTGTAAAACTCACTTTACTCAGCAGTAAAGCAGTAAAATCATCAATCAGACCAGCCAAACTATCCTTCACACCAGTTAAAAGCATCGATCACACCAGTTAAACCATTCATCGGACTCGTTAAACCATTCATCGGACTCGTTAAACCATTCATCGGACTCGTTAAACCATTCATCGGACTCGTTAAACCATTCATCGGACTCGTTAAACCATTCATCGGAGTCGTTAAACCATTCATCGGAGTCGTTAAACCATTCATCGGACTCGTTAAACCATTCATCGGACTCGTTAAGTGATCTATCAAACCAATTCCACAACAGTCAGTTTAGTTATACCATCTATCACTCCAGTTAAACCGTTTATCTGTTGGTTTCTCACCTGAAGCGTTCTTAATTGTCGGGTCTGAACAGGTGGACCCCCATCTGTGCTGCCAGCGATTCATCTGCAGCTGCTGCAGCCAATAGAGCATCAGATCCTGGCTCACAGCCTGTGGGGGAGGGGCAAAGGTAAGAACACCGGTCAAGTGTTTAACGGGTGAGAGAGTCTCAGACAGGACCCCTACCTTCAGTACAAAAGTGCGTTCAGGTGTCTTGATATGGAAGGTGCCCTTCTCAGCCTTCAGCGGGTAGGTGAAGGTGGCGCTGCCGAGCTCCACCCGGCCCAGCGAGGTCACATCTTGTGGTGTTCGGTAGTAGAACAACTGGTTGTTTTTCTCCTCGTAGGTGAACCAACGCAGTTTCCAGGCTTTCAGTGGGCCGCCCTGCTTTTGGAGGAAGCCACAAAGTTTGGGTTCATTTGAAAGAGAAACCAGAGGGCTGGTCTTCACATGGTCACAGAATCCCTCAGCGTGTGGCGGCGGAGCCTGGAGCGGAGGTTCCAGGGTTGATGCTTCAGTCGGATGGACTATCAGAGGAATAAACTGAGGTGGAGGAGGCTGGCCAGGGGGATGAGGAGCCTGCAGAGTTGTCTGGTGATTGACGTGTGGAGAACCTTGGTTGTCTTGAGGCTTCTTAGAGGTAATTGAGCCGAGGTGATCTGGAGGAGAATCCTCTTGGTTTTGCTGGTATTTGGACTCAAGTGTCTTCTGGCTTTGTTGATCCAAAGTGGAACCAGTGAAAAGAGAAAGTTCCTCTTCAGATTTAAGTTCTTCCTGAGTTTGGAGTTCCCCAGACCGTTCCGGTTTTTGGTTGACTGTATCAGCCAATTTCTTGCGGTCTGGTCTAGCTGGAGAACGTTGATCTGGTTCTGGTTGAAGTTCTGTATTCTGTTTTTCTGAAGAATTAAGCAGTTTTTGTTCCTCTGTCAGATGAGGCTTTGGTTTTATTCCATTTGGTGGTGTTGTAGTTTCCTCATGGTTTATATGCTCGAGAAAACCCAGCTGGTCCGGTTCCCCTGCAGTGTTTTGGGTCTCTTTGAGATTCTGGTGTTTCTCTGAGGGTCTCTCGTGGTTCTGGTACCCTGGAACACTGACTATCCCTCCCCTCTGGCCGTAGTCCTCCTCAGAAACTGAGATAAAATCAGGTGGGTGAAGTCTGTCCTCGTTAGTGCAGGCAGGAAGCGTACAAGACGAGGCAGCGGGGGGATTTCCTGCAGAGCCACTTACATCCATCCTCCTATAAAAAGAAAGAGAAGGAAGACGACGGAGAAAAGGAAGTGTAATGAAGTTGCAGGTCACACTGTGAGTGTTGGTAGAACTGAAATACACCTGGCATAAATATTGATGGTTTCTCAAAAGTGCTGGTTTTAGTGAGAGGTTCTGATCCAGTTTCAACCCCCAGAACCGCCAGTGACCCAGTTCCGATGCTGATCAAAATATGTACTTATCTAACGGCAGAATCTGCTGCTGTAATCACCTTTTCTTATGAAAAACATCTCAATTGGTTAGCCAGAATTATGGGACAAACCTCTCATCTGTTTTCTTTCTTCATCGTTCTCTTAAAATCAATCAAAATGAAAGGATAGACCTTAATAGCACTAAATAGCTGCCTTGTGCTTTTGTTAAATTGTGACATGTTTATGTTTTTGTTTTCCTGTAAAGATGATGAAAACGTGTCTTTTGATGACACAAATAAATTAAAATGAGTAGCGGTTTTACTATTTCAGGAAATGTCTCCACAGTAATAAGTCCTAACAATGGCATGGGGTTTAGAGCAGGGGGGCATAACCCCCCCTCCCAAAGACGTACGTGTTGTAATTTGTTTTTCAGAGGACCCTCTGCCTCCCACCTAAGCTCCAACTGACACGCGGTCAGATTCTGACCTCAAAATAAAACCAATCTGAATGTTTAAACAGATTTTTTAAAATGTTAAGGGGCAACATGTTTAACAACCAGCAGAGAAAAAAAATAGTCATAATACCACACACACACACACACACACACACAAACGCACACACACACAAACAATGTGAAGTGCAGAAGGGCCAAACACACATGATGCTATTAATGGTCAATGGTAGCAGGGAGAAATATGTTGGTACATTGTCTCATAGTTATACAACTTGGCAAGAGATATCTGTGACCAGATGGCAGCAGCTTGTGAACAGAGGGTAAATATAGCCTGAGTTTTTCTTTGTAACTTTTGTTGACTTTTAAAGTGAGAGGTCATTCATACTTTTTCCTGCACTTTTCTTATACATCTGCACAATGTGTCCAAGGTTGCTCTTGTTTTTCAAGGTCAACGACACAAACCAGCAAATGAAATAGAAAGTTGAACAGACTGAATGAAACAAAACAACAACAAAAACAGAGGAGGAAGAAGGACAGTCTTCCCATTAAAATATGTCTTAAGATGAGTGACACAAAAAGATATCGGATCACTGACTCAACCGACCCATTTTCCTCAGGCAGATGGTTCCAGAGCTGCAGACCTGGACCTCCTCCCAACACATTCGCCCTCCCCTTCACCAGAGCTGAAAGCGTCACTCTGAAAAGCTCTGTGTGTGAGTTTATACTGTAGGTTCTCCATGTTTTGGTTTACCTGACGGTATGAATGCAAGTGTGAATGGTTGTTTGTCTCTGTGATGAACTAGTAACCTGTTGAGTGTTTACCCTTCGTCTTACTCAAAACCACCTGGGATAGGTTCCAGCCCCTCCATCTTACCCTGCACAGGATAAGGGGTTACAGATAATGGATGGATGGGATGCACAAGCATGTACACACCATTCTCAAGCACCTGAGAGGTCCCAAATTGATGGATCCACTGAAGCAAACAGAGATGATAAAACTCAGATGTTCACGTCACTAAAGACAACAAACAATCAGAAACATATGAAGAATTAAAACATGCAGGAACCAAAATAAAGCGTCACAGCTTAACTGGCCAGAAATGCAGACTGGCCAGAAATGCATTCCCGATTGAATATGTGAATTGCAACTCAATTTATAAGTAATGACCTACGTAGTGTTCCTGAGAATGAATATAAGTTTATGCATGATTCTTTACAGATTGACAGTCCTCAGCTCTGAGGTGTGAGCAAATCTAGCCCGTGGCCTTTTACGGCCATTTTCCTGTTTTATTCTTTTGTCTTTCTTTTAATAATAGAGGGCTCATAACAACTCTATTGTTATGAGCCCCCCTCCCAAAGACGTACGTGTTGTACTCATAACAACTCTATTGTTATAACGTCACTGAAGACAACAACAATCAGAAAACATTGTTTTCTTATGAATGTATTTCTATACATTCATAAGATGAATGTATAGAAATATTGTGATACAAATGGGATTTTTGAAAAAGAACCTTTAGCATCATCTATTCATTCATAGTGCAATGGAAACAAAAAAATGTAGATGACAATTATATTCATTATTCTTAACCGCTTATCCTGTTGTTGTTGGAGGGGGTTGGAACCTGTCCCAGCTGACATTGAGCGAGAGGTGGGCTAAACCCAGAACTACTCGCCAGTTCATCAGAGGGCCGACACATAGAGGAAGACAACCATTCATGCTCACATTCCCTCCTACGGTCATCAATTCACCTATATTGTATGTGTGTGGGCTGTGGGAGGAAGCTTGAGTACCCGGAGAGAACCCACACAGACACAGGGAGAAAATGCACTGAATGCCACACCGTAAAGACTGTCCATATCAGCCGGGCCCGGGGAAGAGAATCCTTTCCCCCTTAGAAACTAAATTCAGAAAAGGAAAATTGTGTAGGGACAAAGATGCATTCTGCCGAATAATCTCACTTTATGATGGAGGCTATCATGACTGAATGTGAGAAAACTGAGGATGAAAACCAAAAGACGCAAACCCAATTTCCCGCTGTTTTAGAGGAGATGTGGATGGACCTCCTGTTACATACATACAGACTAAAAAGATGGATGGATGGACATGGATAATTATCCCTTTATGCCTCCTTTTGCCGCGGCATGAAAACAACCAATCCCTATCATTAAATGGCTGCAGCTGGACCACAGACACAAAGACATACTGTAGTTACTAAACAGCACTGTTCCATCAAAAGGTTATTTAAATACAAATTTTCAGGAGTACTAATATGACCAACAAGTCTCACTAGTGGCAAACTACGGCAAAATCAAATCAAAGCAATGAAGGCTCATTTCATCGGTCAGACACGGTTAGAAACAAACAAAGAACTGCAGATGTCTAGACGTCTCTCACCTAAATAAAAGTCAGTGTTCGTGGCCACACTATTCAAAAGACACTGGGCAAATCTGGCATCTCAGAAAAAGAAGGAAGGCCAGTATTTTTCCACAAGACGGCTTTATAACCCACAGAGCTTTTGGAAGAACATTCTAGAGTATGAGGAGTTAAAAGTTGAATTATTTGGAAGGCAGTTGTAGAATAATTTCACAAAAAGAGCATTATACCTAAGGTCAAGCAGGGTGGTGGCAGAATAATTTTGTGGGGATGCTTTGTAATTTCATAGCCAGAATTATTCACCGTAACAGTGGGATAAATTAATACTACTCTACCAGACAATTCTGAGGGAGAATGTCAGATCATCAGTCTTTGAGTCAAAGCTCAATAACAACATAGTCATGCAGCCTCTTTTCCCAAATTCAATCTAGTTCTTCCTCGCACTAAGGTCTATGTGGTAATACAATCTGAAGATAATCGGTTAAATAGTTTTGGAGGTATTGCATTAACACAAATAATTTGCATACGTGTAGGGGAGGCGGTGAGGATTCCATAACATCACTTTTCTAGGATATAATGATTTGCAATATTAGCTGCCCGAATTTGATATCAAAAACATGGCATTAGAATTAAATCACAATTAATGATAAATAAAAATAAAATAATACTATTAATAATACACACTACTATCTACTAGTTTTAAAACTTGCCATTTACAACTAAGAATTTATATGAGCACATGATACTTGAGCGTTATTGATAAAAACATGATAAACATTATCAAGCCGCCCTCTTCGGTTCCAAGTTGATCTATGAACAGGTGATTTGATTTTAGAAGATGGAAATTCCTACAACGAGTTTACCGCCCACGTGTCTGATCCAGATCAGTCTATTTTATCAGAATAAGTTGTCAAACTTACTGATATTAGACTATACTGTAGACCATGACCGAGTGATCACATTCACCAGAATCACGACTTCAAACAGTGTCACCTAACACGAACACACACACAGGGCGGTGACAGGTAGTTTTACCTGTGGGGGCGTGGCGTGAACACAACTCGTTGAATCTGGATCTTGTCCGGCAGAAACCACGAACAGTCCAAACTTGTCACCAGGACTCTGAATCCCTTCTTCTCCTTTCCGTCTCCTCGTCGTTTTAGCTGATATATTTCCCGTCTTCTTCCCCCCCTCCTCCTTCAATGGTCCACTCCTTTCTTCTCAACCCATCAACGGTAAAGTCGCCACTTCCTCCCCTTTATTTCAAAATAAGGGCTGTTTTTCAAAATAAAACGGCGACATGAGATGAGTAATATTACTTTGCATAATTATCTTCATCACGTGACTGAGGTTAACCACGGGACGGACCAGTTATGAGGAAGCTTCTAATGATCATGACTGGAAGTTCATTTACACCACAGATAAATCTCATGTAACTGAAGCTGCTCAGTCAAAGTAAACTGACTCCCCATCGTTCAAATCACTTCTCCAAACTTACCTTTTTCAGATTTTCTTTAATGTTTAATCAATGTTGTGTGATTTGTTATCCGTCCTTATTTTAGCTGTTCTTATATATCTTAATTACTGATTTTGACTCCTGTTGTCCTTTTTTTCTGTACTTGTAAAGCGTTTGATTATATATGAAAAGCCTTCTATAAAATACAATTAATTATTATTATTATCATTGAATTATCTGTCTGACAATGTACAGGCATTACGAAATTATGCAAAAGACAACAGTAAAATATAATCACAGGTCGTCCAATACATAAATAAACAGACATTGCAAGTACTGTTATTTATTTTCCCATCACTTCATTCTGTATAAGACGTTTTTCTCATTTTGTTGACTCTCATAAAAACAGAGTGTTTTTTTTCAGTAAGGCAAAAAGAGTAAGATCAACAGCAAATAATAGCTCTGAGATCCGTTGCTGCCTTGGGCATTGAATGTCTTGCCATTGGTAAGGAAGCTGTAGTTTGGAATGTCACTGAACATTCCAAAAGGAAAATGATCCAAAGATTTCCTCAAAGTCCAAGACTTGGTTCCAGGCGAAGTAAAGGGACTTTCTAGGGTGACCATCACAGCCACCTAACTTGAGTCCCATAGAAAGAAAAAAAAAGTACTGTTGGAGCATATAAACCCAGGGATATTATACAACTGGAGACTTTTGCCATGAGAACTGAGAAATGAGAAATGTCAGCCGATGCCAGATGTTGCTGTTTGGCTATGCGTCATGTTTACAGCAGGTCAAAGCACTAAAAGGAATTTTGGACAGCAAAAGTCATCAACAGAAGCACTTTGTTATTTTTGTTGAGTGAACTTAACTTGCACGTACAATGCACAAAATGTAAACAAAACAGTACAAAGACACACAAGATGCTTCACGATCAATTATAAGTGAAAACATTATGGAAACAAAAAATATATTTTAATATCATCCTTTGTCTCACTATCAGGACAGATAATGTACAACAGATGCTGAATATACACACATAATAAAACCAGTGTAATCACTGCCATACTGGATCCAGTTAGAAGGTGTTATTAGATAAGACAAACCCAGTTCTTCACTTTTGATGCTTCATGGCGTGTCTTAAATAACTGAAGCACTGACTGCAGTGGTTTACTTGCAGTGAAGTGTTTCATTGGTACTGCTACTACTTCTACTCACTTAGGGGGAACAGCGACCACCTGCTGGCCCCTGCTGTCGTCAGAGCATCCTAATATAAAATCCAGTGACATCATCAAATACATCCACACAGATAGGTTACTGTACTCCACCAGTGTTATTAAACTTAAATGTAAAAGATCACCATTAAAACCAGTGCAACCACTTTCTTCGTCCACAGTCACATCAGAAGTTCACCTTCAATATCAAGCTTATATAAGAGATCATTAATATGAATGTTATTATCAAAGAGAAAGTCAACAACCTCTCTTTAGAAACACGCTAGTTGAACGAACAAACAAATGTGTTTTGTGACATCAGGTACATCAGTCACGGCATTCATGTGACGTCACATGCATCATTAGTCAAGTGACATCATAGGACTCACACACAGGACAGTGTCAATTAGTACCAATGTTTGCTGGTACAAGCATAGCACACCCCAACATACCTAAGCTGAGCTGCTCAGGTTGCATTGTGGGTAATGTATGCAGCATGTTTTGATTGATAGGGGGATATTTTTAAAAAACTGTCCATGTGACAGGGCGGCGTCAATGTGGATATAGAGGAAGAGAAGGCGGAATAAAATAAGGCAAAGAAGATTAAAGAGGTTGTTGAGGAAGACACTGGAGAAGAGAAAGGTGAACTGGGCAAAGGTGTGATAATGTTACAGTGCATTAAACAGGCAAATATACCAAATAACTCATTGTAATAACATAATACCTCAAAATATTTCAATACTGCAATACATAATGATACAATACCGACTACTTTCATACTTTAGGTTGATTGATAAAACTTTTATCTGTAACGGTTAATTAGCTTACAAAAAAACTTATGTTTTCACAGATTCATGAAATCATTTCTGTGTACAAATACTATTAAGTAGTAAAATAAATGTTGAGGATGAATAATAGCAGTAGAACAAAATACTACTGATTAACTTGGTGGATTAAAATGTCTTAAGGAGGACTCCACAAGATTCTGGGGAAACCTTTGTCCTTGTCACACATCGTAAGGCCTCTCCTCCACCTGGTCCTCCTGATTCTCCTGGTCTTCCTCCGTGTTTTTGGTGAAAGCAGACGAAAGCTCCTGGAGCAGGAGTTCTTGTGATGGAGAACAGACTCCCTGCAGCTGCTGCCTCCTCCTCAGGACAGGCAGCTGGAGGATGTCTGGAGATTCAGAGTTTGCTTCACCTCCTGGACCCTGTTTCACAGAGTCTCCTCCGGCCTGGACTATCACCTGTTCAACCTGACCAGTTTCAACAGGAACCAGTCTGAGCGGAGTCTCGTCCGGGACTTCCTGAGTCTCTGCTACGCTGCTGCATCGAAAGCTCGTCTCCAAGGATTTTAGGACCTGGAGGCCAAAGTCTCCAACCTCCTCATAGAGCGGCTCAGGAAGGTCTGGGGATTCGGAACGCTCCTCAAAGGAATCATGTTGCACCTTCATGGGCTGCAGGTAAAAATACAGAAAAACTAACGATTCACATTGCTCTACAACAAAATATTAAAGTACTAACCACTCACAAAGTATGAGCTAAAAGGGTAAAGGTTGAGTTCGGAATATTCACAAAGTCTGAAGTAACAGTGTAAAATAGTTTGCTGCAGCAAACTCTCAGACATTAGTCTGAGAGTTTAGTTAGTATACTTACTAACTAAACTCTCTAAACTGAGAGTTTAGTTAGTATACTTACTGTAGTATTTTTTATATGTTTGAGTATTTTGCTGTAGAGTTGTTTTTTGATGTAGAAAATACTCACAAAGTACATGGAAAGAGTCCTTCTGTCATGTAATTTTCTCTGCAGAAAGAAGAAAACAGATAACAGGTAACAGATGAATGATTGTGTCATAACTTCTATTGTTATCTCAGTCAAGGTATTGACTATTCAGTATTTTCTTTGAACTCCTTATCTTAATGTTACATCATATAACTATTGACCAAGTCTGGTTATTTGATTTATTCACATTAAATATTTAACTGGTTTTAGAATAATAGAATTGTATTGAACACGTTTAGAGTCTGACCAGCGTGTGATTGGCTGACAACATGCTTTTGTTGCTCTCATTTCCTCTGATGGGGACAAGAGGCATCGTGCCAAACTTCTGTTTTGAGATGTCGGAGGAGGAGTGACGCCTGAGTACAGGAGGACCTGGATCATCGTTCTGGAGGTGAGCCACAGAAATCCAAGAGACGTCAGTGAACACGTTTATGACATCATTAACCAATGAGAAATGATAAGTGAAAAACATCTGACCTGAGCTCTGAGGAAGCTGGTGATCCAGTCCCACAGATCAGCCTCACAGCTGCAGCAGAGATACCTGAGAGAGGAGAAACTCTATTGATCTGATGCAGTTAATCACATCATTACAACATAAACATACCTGTTCAATATGGAGTATGAAAAACACAAGATAGCTTCATTGTATAAACATTAACATAAAAAGAATTCAAAAATAACAAATACTGCTGCAGAAGCCATTGCCTCACGACACCAACTGGTTAAAACGGCTTTGAGTTATGAACATTGAGGGCTAATGAAACTTCCTGTGTCCACTGTGTGGCGCAACAGAACTCCCAGTATCTTTACTTTATGTGCCAGTGGGTGTTTAGACCAGATCATAACAATTTAAATCAAATGTAAATTGACACATAAGATTTGCTCAAAACCTGTACACAAATATCAACATGTCTCACCATGAAACCTCCTGTTTCATGGTGGCTATCTCTCCCTACAGAAACCCACATTATTAAAAATAAAACACCAACTCAAAACAGGATGTTATCTAAATCAGGAGCAGATAAAATATAAAGCCTGTGTTACCCTGTTTTGATGCAATGACTGAATAATTAGATGTGGTCGCCTTCAGTTGGGCACTTTCTATCTTGTCTTTTCTGCCCCGCAATCTTATCTCATGATTTCAATTCTAGCTTCCAAACCTTAAGATCTTTGCCCACATCAAAGTAAATCAGGTTAAATGTCTAGGACTTAATTGGAAGCATAGATCTAGATCTCACACATATCTACTGGGTTTAATGTACCTTTAATGTACATTCATGTATGTTGCAATTGCCACAACATTTGCGCTTTAGGGGAAACTACAGAACCATTTCTCTCTGACACTCGCTGAAATATATGACACCAATTTTTATTTGTTATTTGGCATTTATTCATCTTCTGTAACTGATTATCTCGTTCATAGCAGGAGACTTTCCCAGCTAACAATGGGCATTAGGAATTCAAGTCATTCCAAAAGAATAAAAAATAAAGTAAATGCTTAAACTCCCCATAATATCACAGGTGTACTCTCTCTGGACATTGGAGAAGTGCATATCTAGTTTGGTGAAAAATAATGAACAGCTTTTGAGAGTTTCTCTAGAAAAAGAAAAACCAACTGCTGTCATGAGGCCAAACTGTAACCATGGAAATGAAGAAAGTCCCCATGTGGCAAAAGGCAACACTTGATGCACATGTTGTGATTGATGCGTTCAGAGAGTTGCATGAAAAAAATGACAGTTTTAAAGTTACGCAGTGGAAACAAAATGTGAAGGAGATATAACCCAATCACGTATACAACAGTATCAACAGGTATGTCAGCTAGTTGTATTTCATGTTGCCACTAGGTGTCACTAAGACTACATCTGAATCTTGACAGAGTTGAAACTTCTATGCCATTCAACAAAAATTCAGGATTTCAGTAACTTTTCAGTCTTGAGGTGTTTGTATTGTACTGGCTGAATAGTTATTGGGCTATTTTGCCATGCAAACTACCAGTATCCATAAAACACAGGTACATTCCCACCACTGTCAACAGGTGTGTAACGTTTCATGAGTTATGTTTAGACCTCAACAGAATTATTTATTCAAAAAAATAACAGTTAACAGGGATCACTTGTGATTCAAGCAGATGTGGAGGAGAATTTGGCCCCTGCAAGTTTAAAGCACATAATTATGAAGACAACCTGCTACTTACAGCTGATGCTTGTCTGACATCACCGTGAATCCCCATCTGCAGTAGGACATACATAAAAACAGGCACTTTATGATAGATACTTTATGAATGTTTATTGATCATTTCTGAAGTCTTGCTTCAACTACTTCTGTAAATCATTGTCAAATTTCAATCTAAGATGAAATCTCCTGAGAAATGTCTGCCTGTGTTTTGTCTTGCAGATTTTTTCTTCACATATTACTTACTATACTACTTAATATTTGTGGATTGTAATCCAGAGTTGATCAACCCTAATCAACAGACTGGCTTTTTATTGACTTACAAGACTACATCTTGGCCTGTGCTGGAAATTGGGGGACTTTTCACATCCAGTCTACATTTGTTTTGTGGATTTGGAGGATGCCTATGACTCTGTTCTCCTGGGAGTCCTGTATTCCAGGAATGTTGCCGGGGCCATTATTATGAGCCATTGAATCCTTGTAGGACCAGAATGTGAATGGTATCCGTATTCTCAGCACAAGATCACACACATCCTCAGTGGGTGTCTCGGCCAAGGTTGCCTCTTGTTTCGATGCTATTTGGGATATTCATGGAAGGAGCTCAGTCCACAGTCAGGTTGAGGAGAGGGTACGGTTTAGGGGGTTCAGTTCTTTGTTTTTGCTGATAGCATGGTTCTGTTAGCTTCGTCACTCCATGATCTTCAGCTGCAGTGAGGATGTTTGCAACCAATGTGAAACAGCTGCTGTAATTAAGAGTTTTCTAGAATAGGGGCAATAAAGGGCCAAGTATATGTCCAACTTATATACACGTTTCTTTACTCAGTAAGATTTACAGAATATACATTTCACCAGTCGTTTCTTGTTTGTTGTTTGCTCTTTGAGGAAAGACATGCATAGTTGAATATACAGTATTTTCCAAATTGTGTCTCGCTTGAGCGCGCTGTGAACATCAGAAAAAAATTAGGAAATCCAATATTTTTAATTTTCAGATTCACTGACTTTTTAACCGGGAAACATAGAAAGCATAATACATAAGATTACAACTAAATCTTACTTGAGCACAGAATGAATTTCAGGGAAAGGTGTATAGGGCTTAAATAAGGTAAAGTATATATGGTGAACAGAAATCCTGAAAAAGCTTAAGAGCAAATGCCCAGGATGTAAAGGGGAAAATGGATAGACGTGTGGATGGATGGAAGACCTTTTAAATGGCTTTGATGATATTCGGCAGTTCTTTGAAGTTGACTGGAGGAAGGGCTAAACTACTCTTTAAGAGATGTAACAGGTGGACCCACTGCTTTTACCCCTCTTGCTGCAATGTTTGGTCTTCTTTCAAGTCCCTTTCTTCTTTACTCAGCCGCCTCTGAGCAACAGTACAGCCTTTTGGAGGGCTTGTCTTTGGACTCCCAATTGTTCCAGCAGCCTGCTGGTCGATTTGGAAACAAATCCTCTGCAGCTCCATTGGGAGTGACAGTGTGCTCCAGCCAAGCTAAGCGGCCTTTAGGCTTCTTTGGTCAAACACCAGACCCTCTGTGATCTACTATACATACATTCTATACCATACAACACCTCTCACCCCCTACATGAGACTGTGGGAGCACTGAGTAGCTCATTCAGCGGCGGACTGCGACACCCACAGTGTAAGACTGAGCGTCCTTTGTCCCGACTGCAGTCAGACTCTGCTACCGCACTACAAACCGCGTGTGTACCTGATTATCATCAAATGACTACACACCATGTGTGTTCCTCTAATTGCACTACTGCACATCTGCATGTGGACAACTATTACTATTATCTACACCTGTGGAGAGACATTGGTCTATATTAAACTGCATTTTCTAGTCAATTGCTGTCTCCAGTAAGTTTGAGTTCTTTTAATGGTTGGATTCTAAGAACTGTCCCACTGGTATGAAGGCCCCAGTGTTTGGTGGGTCATGTTCTCCTTCTTTCCACGATAATGGCTAGGTGCAAAAAAACCTGATTGTGCCTCCAAGTGTGTGTCCCTCGACAACAGACTTGCTTTGCATTCAGCATAAAGGATTTGACAGCTCTTCTCCAACCCATTGGTTTCGGTTCTTTGGCTCTTAACCAATCATCAAACTCAGATAATAAAGCTTATTCTAGTTCCTTCCATTTTCCAAAGATTCAGGTGAGTCTTTGATGATCCAGGATTTCCCCTTGGGTGAGACACCTCCTCAGCTTGCCACCAGCTTTCGTCTCGTCTCTCTGCAGATGTTGCCTTTCGCCCTATAGGTTGAAAATTCCAAACCCACCTTTACCATGATATATTTACTCATATGCAGTTAAATGGAGTTGTTGATGGGACAGAAAATGTGGATACTGTTAAGACGTGTGATGATGTTTAATGCTCTAGGTGTATTAAAAAGCATGCACCTGGCTTTTAAATAGAATGAGAGAGGAAAATCTAATTGTATTATGTATAATTAAGAGAATACATCTCTTATTATTCATGGTAAGAGATGTATTCTCTTATTAAGAGCACAAGCCCAGGATATGCCCATACAGTATGGCCCCCTTTTTTGTCCTGAGCCTTACTTTACGTCCTGATTATCCATTCTGTAAACATCAGGATGGAGTTGGAAATAACCTAAGTGCATTTTAGACCATGAGCTGGTTTTGGAACAAAGGTGATCCTCATGTTACCTGGTTGGAGCCTTCAGTTTCCTCCGGATGCCGATATAGATCTTCATTGACTTCAGAGACCACTCCTTCTCTGCTTTGATGCTCTGAACAACAGCACAAACCCATTAGGAAATTGGACTATGATAGAGCTCTCACTGGTTCCCGTGAACCCAGTTGTTACCTTTTTGTCTTTAAGCAGCAGCAGTTTGTGCTCTTTGATCTGGAACGTTCTCTCCTGGAACTTGTTCCCCTGAAGAAGCTTTGGAGGCTCCTCACGACACCTCAACAGACCAATCTTCATGATCTCACACTTGTATGCTGGACGGACAGGCAGATGGACAAACGGACATGATGACAAGCCCGGGCAGGGGGTTTAAAGATTGTTTGAGTTACTGGTTGAGTGTTGGACCTACAGGTGAGAATGTTGATGCCATCTCCTTTAGGAACTCTCTTCACCACCAGATAGGCAGAGCTTGGGTCGGCCATTTTGCACCACTGCAGAGCCTGCTCCAAGACTTTCTCCTTGGGATGTAATGGACGCTCTAGAACAACACAATAAGAACGACTGTCAGTAGGCTCCCTGAACACATCAGTACAGGTATGCAGACAGGTTTAATATACAAGTACAAGTTTACAAATGCCGTTGTTGTCTCACCGAGCTGTCCATCCTCAATGGCCTCAAACGCCATCCACATGTCTTTGTCTCCAGCCGGGATGTTCCTCATGAACAGAACCTGATTGGTCAGTTCCTCAGCACACATGGTGGGAGACACCTACAGGGGTGGAAGGTGAGAGTCTCTTTCCTCATGGATTTACATTATTTGGCATGAATAAGTTATTATAAATAAACAGACTCACTTTGAGAGTGATGCAGCAGTCTGGTATCTTCATCTCCAGATACACTTCAATGATCAGATCACCAGCCTGAGATAGCTGGACACATCAGTCGGTCATCAGTCACAGATCATCAATGTTCGATCATCAATCACCAACCAACAACATCCGACTACCAAACCAATTACTTGATAACAACAAGAACAACCTGACAGTAAACAGCAAACTGATGACAACAATAACAACACGCCAACAACATAAAATAACCTGAAATGAATCGCCTGACAACAATATTATACGACATCATCATTGAATACCTGCGTGTCCTTCCAGGTGGTAATGAGGCTGATCTCCAGCTCTATCTGTGTCTGATGCTCCTCATCGATCTGAAACAGATCATAGATGAGGTTTGTTCATTTTATACGGGTAAAAGGATGACGACTGGATCTTTTCTCAAGTGGTACTCACATCAAAGACATACAGGTAGTTGTCTATCAGATCTTCAACTATCTTCACCTCATGCTCTCCTTTGCCGTCAGTCTGGAACAGACTGGGTGCAAACAGCAGCGACAGGTTCTTTGTGCACATTTGGTTCAGATCAGCACACTTCTGGACTCTGAGAGAAATATTCAACCACAACAGATGCTAATAAAGCTAAGATGTAGACTGTTTCATAGGAACTGTGTTTCCTCATTAAACGTCTGGCTTTGATAATGGCAGGGGGCATGCTTGACACAAGCAAACATAGACCAGAAAAGAACTGGTGAGACAACTCCACATGCTTCCTGTCATCTGGAGGATAAGCTGCAGATGTTGTTTGTTGTCCTCCGCAGAAAAAGAAGAAGTAGAGAAATCAGGTCAATGGGGATATTTCTCTGATGTCTCACGTCAAATCTTTTAGTGGGACTACTAGATTCCTGATTGAAAAAAGACTCTGAGTGCATCTCCCACCATCCAGAGATTGTATTGGTTGTAATGAGGCGTTTTGTCCCTGTTTCATCTAACATTAGTAAGACAAAAAAGTGAGTCGTATATAAACTGACGAATGATGATGAGAACATGTTGATAGCAGTAAAATACTGATTTACTTAATTAAATACCTAATTAACTTAAGACATTTAATAATTACATATTATTTATGTATTATTATTTCAGTCACTGTGTGTAACAGTGTGTTTTATGATGATGGGTTTTATGATTTGATCCTGTGGTGTGTAAATAATCAGGAAAACTATCAATTAAGGGTTAGATTAAAATATGTCAAAGAATGTAATGCAGGCCCGTCTCAAACACGAGCCTCTGTTACAAGTGAGTTCACTTAATCCGACGCAATTCTATTACAGTGTTAGCAAGAGCTCACCTGTAAAGGTGGCTGATGAGGGCAGCCAACGTGGTCCTATTAACCCGAGGGAGACTCCGGATGATCTCTTTGTAGCAGTCCAATCTATGACTCTTCTGAGGGATTTCTGAACAGAAAGCGTGACAGACCCAAACCTCATCAAAAACTTAATCTGATGATTCAGAATCACAATCAACTCTATTAGCCAAGTTTGTGTACATGTATAAGTAACTGGCCTCAAGGAACTAACACAGGAAGTAGGAAAGTCAGTTTCAGCAGTCAAGTTCCTGCTTCTCGTCATTAAAGCCTTCAAATGTTGATCTCTGATGATGTTTGATATGCATTTAAATGTCATGATGACTGAAAAGAAGAGGTTTCTCTGTTTCCAGAAATACTACATAGATAAGACGTCTCTAGAATCAGCTGTCAGACGGTCAATATAAGCTTAAACTCTTACTGGCAGCCTTCTGCCACAATGGGTGGAGCTCGACCATGAAGATGGGATCGTCCACTTCTCTGAAGAACCTCTTCAGGACGTCTGTGACATCCTCAATGAAGTGGTCTCCGATCCTCAGCTTGACATTTCTTGCATCTTTGCGAAATTCGTCCATCAGAAGTTTGATCCTGGACCTGGCGCCATTCTTCCTATAGATGCCCTCATGGCCCAGACCTACACAGCACACTCAGATCGTCAGTCAGGTACAGTGACACTTGGGATCAGACCCATATTTCACATCGCATGACCAGTGCTAAAATATCTACATTTGTTTCTATATTAGTTGGAATGATGACAGACTGATTGTTGATCATCAGCCATATACAGCCAAGATCATCAAGAAAAAATCGGCCATGAAAAGGTCAATGTGGGAGTGGTTTTCTTTTGTCCAAAGTTTACAAATAAATCAAAAAAGTATATTTTAAAAGCGTGTGGCTAGTAGCTCAGCCAGTGTTATGTGTGAGGCTGTTTTCTCAGCACGATCTATTTAGTACTGAACACCATCTCCTCCTCACCATACTGAGTGATGAAGGCAATGCAGCTGTCCACAATGATGGGGATGTCGTTTCGGCTTAGCTGCTGTTCCCTTAGAGTGTTTCCTTTACCACCAGCTGCTCGCTGGATGTCCGAGTACCACAGGGTGAAATCTGTCCGGCCAACGCCCTGCAAGTGGAGTGTTCTGATGGAAAGGAAATTACATGATGAAGACAAACAAAAGTAAATAATAGGCCGCAGCAGAAAAACTCTTCATCTCACCTTCCTTTTTCTACTAAAACCAGAATATCCCTCTTCTCGTGGTTCTCGCTCTCAGAGGTGATGCCTTAAACAAAAAGACACCGATCAGACAAAGTCCATTTGTCATACGTGGAGGCACTGTAGACCAGAACCAAGACTGACTGAGCTCCTGTAGACGGTTCAGGTTGATGATATCCTCTGCTGCTCCATCGTTTTGGGGACAGATAAAGAGGTTGGACTTCTGCAGGACGAAGTAGGCCTCTTTCCACTGTTGAGCGTCTAACATGGCTCGGTAGCGGAGCAGACCGACTCGCTCAAATTCACGAGTCATTAGGCAGTGACAGCTGAGGGGGGTCGAAGCCTGACAGAGACAGACAGGAATATGAGCGCATCCTTCAAACATCCCCAGCCCTTGACTATGCAAATAAACCAAGGTTATCTTTTCAACCAACAAATGTTAGCAAACCAAGGTTATCTTTTCAACCAACAAATGTTAGCAAGTCAACAAAATAATGTTAGTAACTAATGATGAAAATGGTCATAAAAAGTATTGATAGCAACTTAGACTTACAATGACGTACGGTTTGCTTCTTACCAAACCTAGGTTATCGTGTCCACAAATCAACTCCACTCATCAAACTAATGGTAGCTAGTCTATGAACTACTGTTCAAGAGTAAACAAAATAATGTTACCAAATTATAATCTAATGTTATATAGTCAAATAGTTCATATTAGCTTTTCAAAAAGGATCCACCTAATATTTTGTAGTCTAACTAAGTTTGTCTAATCACCAAACCAAGATTAGCAATTCAACAAAATAATATTAACTACTAAGTAAGCTAATCATGTCAAGTAAACACATTAATATTAGCTGGTTAAAAAACAAATACTATTCAGTCAACAAAATCATGTTAACTCGTCAAGTATTAGCGAATCAGACCTTCCCGATGGATCTGGTCCAGCTGTGCAGAGCATCGGCTGTCTCCAAACCAAACTGATAAAGTTTCTCTGATGTCAAATACAACTCAAAGGTGTAACGAAACCTGCAGGACAGAGAAAGGTCATTTCCTAAAATCATTTAAAGTCGTCAAAGAGCCGATGAAGATGAAGAGTATACCTATCGATGAAGCCGTTGTTATTGGATATGTCGGGTCGACTGACACCCAAACAAACAATGTCTTTGACACTGATCTGCATGCAGGGGTCAGCTGATCGATCAGATTCATAGAAGAGTAGAGACTGATCCACAGTACACCAGAACTTCTGGAAGTCTAAAAGGAGGGCATGTTTCATTACTTTAGAAATACTCCTGATGATGCTTTTAGATTTCTGCTTCAGTTTGAATGTACTATATAACGCTCTCTATTACAGATTCTTTCTTTTAACTCAAGCTCAAACATTTCCTCTCTGAAACCTCTACCTACCTTCCCGTGTTTTCCTCGACAGTGTCCCTCTGTGAGCAGAGCCAGACTTGTAGAGGTAACCAGAGTGAAGGACTGGCTGCATGATCTCGTCGTAAACACTGGGATCTTAGAGGAGAAAAGAAGAATTTCCCAGCCGCAGCTTTATTCACGTTCTATTCATTCCATTTTCCGCTCGTTAGTACTAGGGTACCAGCTGAAATTTAAGCACACTGGCAGATCTGACAAATCAGACAAACAAACCTGATTCAGTGCAGATGTCCAGCAGGTGATGATGTTGATGACAGCCGTTGGGGTCGTTGGTAAGGCGAGTGGAATCCGCTTCTGAGAAAATCTGAGTCACGGTTTTCAGTAGAGTCTGTTCAGAGACCGCCGAGCACAGGACCTGTTCATGAGAGAGATGTTAATAGGACATTATCATCCAAAAATGTAGTCGTACCAACTCAGCCTAATGCGGATGGATATTACATAAAGTTCCCAGAACACTGAAAAATTCCTAGTCAAGAAAGTAATGTTATCTGGTCAGCAAACCAATGTAAGCATGTCACCAATCCAACAATAAACTAATTCTCTAAGGTTTTCAGAGATTGTGAATGCTCGTTAATCCAATTTAGTGGTGCATGTGCTCACATTTGAGTTTATGCACCTTCTTCAGGCAGTGTGCATACTGACACTTTTAATTTAGAGGCTAGAAAATATTTCAGAATTGGAAGGGTGATAAAGGCTTTTAAAATCAGTTTGGCATCTTCTGGAAATGTGAATTTTGCCACACAAGTATAGAGTACAAGCACTGGTCACAAGTATAGAGTGGCTTGCTTTTTTAAAACCAATCTCACCTTCAGTTATTTAATAAAATGGTCTAACACTACTACAATGTCTTCAAACATTGAGGAAGAACAAAAAGCTGTGTAAGACTACAAAACAGCACCAAAATGAAATTATTAAAGTGTCCCAGATCTCTGCAAAGATACGTGTCTTGACGCAACTTGACCTATGCTGTAATCCCCCAAAGCAAGAGTATACCCCCCAAAAGTCGCCAATCAACTTAGTGGTACAAGCAATCCCCCCTGATTGACCCCTCAAATTGAAAATTATTTCTACAGTATTTTTAGTTAGAACGTTCCAGAGGTGATTCAAATATGGGTAAACGAAATTTAGACCAAATCAGATCAATGGTTGATAAATTAGAGCCCAAAAACTTTTGAAAGTAAAGCTCCCCCAAGTGTCGGAAATACACAACCGACCTTTCCCGAAACCATCCAATTCTTTTGTTGTCTGGGGGTATAAAGTTAGAATATAATCCATGTAATAGTTTTTGAGTTATCGCGTCAACACCAAGGATCTCCGGTGAACGCTGCGACGATCACGATTCCATAATATCCTTATTCTTTGGGGATATAATGATTTGAATAAGACTTATAAGTGTAGCTGGTCTGTAGTCAGTGTATGGTGGTTCTCTGGGTCTGGGGCACTGGTCAAACCTTGAGCAGCTCCTCCTGGCGGCTAAAGGCAGGGTGACTCAGACGGTATCGTCCGTCTCTGTATTTCTGGATGATGAACTCTCTCCTCTGTTCAGGTGAGGTATCACAGTCCAGCTCCTCTGACGGACACAGCCGCGCTGCCCAGAAATCATTGGCCCGGTCGTTCCCAAGCATGATGAAGAGCTGACATACACAAACACAAACAGGACAACCTGTCAGGTGACTATATTTGATCTCTCAGCGATAGAGAGACTGTCAAAGCTTCACCAGGTGTTGGACTGGACCTGTGTCTCCTCAGCACCTGTTACCATGTCCCAACAAACCTGTTTACGGCTGTATTTAATGCCGGACGTGCCCGTCTATCAGAACTTAGGCCCCCCTCCCCTGTCTGATTGTATGAAGGATTTATGACCCTCAGTGCTTATTTTTAACTGTAGTATCATTAAAATGAAGATAATCTAGGGTATGTCCTTACGTGTGTATTTTGGTATTTAGTTTTCCATTTCAGAAACGAATAATGAAAAATTCAAAACGAGTTGTAATTTCATTTTTTGTTTTGAGATACATTTTTACTTTTTAAAACAAAATAGGCATGAGAGAAATATGACAAAATTTGAACTTCATTTTCAACTTTCATAATGAAAAAAAGCTTAGATGCTTTGAAATAAAACGCTACTGTTGACGAATGAAGTGATGATTGACAGCGCTCAATGCACAGCCGTCCCTTGTGAACAGCCACATCCGGTTTCAGAAAACTAAAAAAAGATTTCTTCTATTTTTCCCATCGTGGTTTTATTATCTCACAATCAAATTAGAAAGAGGAAGCCAAATAATTTTTTCAATTTCTCTCATCCCCATTTGGTCTTTAAAAGGAAACATGTCTTGTTTTTAACTTCTGATTCTTTTATTTCAAAACCAAAAACGAATTATCAATCGTTTTTTCATAGGTTTTTTTCTGAAACGAAAAGTACCAAAGAAAGAAAAAGAAAGAAAGAAATACCAAAACATACACAAACCATAATCCAGCTACCTTTTGTTAGTTTAAAAGAGCATAATCTGTCTAAAGCTCTGTCTCATCTTTGTCCCATTTTGCATAAAATCAGTCACCTGGACAATCTCGTTGCTCCAGACGCTAGTGTCCAGCTTAAGACTCTGAACTTTTGAGACCATTGTTCCCAGTCCTCTGTGCTGCCCTGCACAGAGAAATAGGTGATCAGAGGGAGAACAGATACTGCAGGTGTTATTTAAAGTGGTAGTTATTTATGCATTGAGATTTTGTTTTCATGTGGAGAACAGGAATACTAGAGACTCTATAGTCCAGTTGTTTCACGTGTTTCAGGTACCTGCACAGTTCTTACAGATGACTACACACAGGTTGATGGAAGCCCAATCAGGGTTGAGGGCCTTGCAGTCAGCACACATCCTGTTGGACCGGTTGGACCAGATTTTTTCGGCAACCTCATAATCCGACAGAGTTTCTGCTATCGATTCCTGCAGCGCCTCCATCCATTCACGTTTCTCCCGGTCAGACTCAGCTGTGAAGCTGAGGAGGCGGAGCAGAGGAGATGTCAGTGCTTACATCTGGGACCAGTGACACGGACTGCCATAGGTTAGATATTTTTCTGCCCAGTTTCATTTACAGAGTTTAGAACTAAGGATTTATACATGAAGTATCTTTGCTCTCCGTCAGCTCAACACAAGTCTAGACATCTTAAAAGTCAGGATTCAGAGCAATTCCAATAAATTATGATTTTTGACACAACTCTCATGGTTCAGTTCTGTGGCCATCATATACAGAAAAAATGCATGTCTTTTGGCAGCCATTTACCAAACTTTTCTCATGAAAATGGAAAAAAAAAATGAACAGACCCTCTTTAGTGCTTCACAATGTTTAACACAATTACATAAACAACATGGGTTCAAACTCATCATCCTGTATTACATGAGCAGAGGAGTCAGAAACACTGATGAGTCAATCGTACCTGAAGGATTTATACGGTGTGATGAGATCAAAGCTCTTGTGTTTTCCATCTCTAATCGTTGCTCCTCGTGCTTCGATTAATGTGATGCCGATGCCATTACGAAAACACTGCAGACAGACGCATAATTAATCAGTTTAACAACCCAAATGTGATAAAAACATTGCATTGGGACAGAGACTTTTTCTTCAGTCAGAGCTTCACTAAACCTTTCCCAAAATAAAACTTTAAATCTGCAAACTTATAATTAAAATCTGGAATAAACAAATGACAGTATTGACTTCCGGGCACTCTGGGAGTGTATACCCGCCCAAGGGACTTAAAAAATCCCACTATTTTTCTGCATGCTTTTTCATTTACACTTTGCGTATAACAGGGACATGCTCACTAGTCCACACAATTGAATTGAAATCCATACAATTCTTTTGAGTTATACTGCATACAAACACATACACAGAGAAACGGCACAATGCACATAACCTCCTCCAAATCTAGTTGAGGGATGTAAAAATTTGCATCGGACACTGTTGGTTAATTTGGTTCTTCCACAAATTCAGGCTAAAGAGACAAGTTTTCCCATTAAATGTAAAGTTAATGTTTTGGTGTGGTACATACTAACCCAATTAAAAGTCTTGAGTAGGTGTAAATTCACACCGGGTCACGCAAATGAGGCAAATGGTGGAACCCAAAGCTCGTGTGTGGACCGAGGTTTTCAATTGAGATGACATAATTGTTTGACGCTCTCATGCAGAAGCCTATCATTATTGAGCTTTTCCTCACTTATGCGGCCATCCGCAGGATACTGATGCAGTTTATCATAGATATATGTGTACAACCACAATTGTACAGCACAACTTTGTGTATTTACCAGGATCAGCTAGAAAAGGAGGATCTAGTAAAAAAAAGAAGATACTATTTGATATCACTGTTCTGCGAAATACTAGAGAATGTGTCACCTGACAGCATCTCACCTGCTCGCTCTTGTAGATCCAGATCTGATCTGTATTGATGGCAATGTACACCTTAGATTTGGTTCCTTTCAGCTCCAGGATGCCGTGTTTCTGACAGTGAGATCCAGGTCCGAAACGCCGTCGACCAAATACCAGCTGATCTCTGACATGTTCCTGCAGCGTGCCGACCCACCGCCGCTTCAACACTGATACAATGTCATTGTTGTCATCACACACAACATCATCAACAAACTTCTCAAAATATTGTAGATACAACTAGGTTAGCTCTTGTAGACTGAAGCCCCTGCTCTGAGACACATCATCATCATCATCATCAGCAGCTCTGTTGGATGAACATTAAGTACCTACGTCACTTGTATCATGTCTGACTGATTTACTTTTGTGAATATTTTCAAAAAATAATCAATTGTCCTGCAAAACTAAGTTTGCTAAGAACTCTGCCCAGAAATAATGTGTTTTCTGTGTGTTTCCTGTTTACCTTCATTATCAGTCCTGAAAACAAAGATTCGATGACTAGTCACAATTTCAAATTTATTGTCTTTGGCTGGGCGGGCCATCTGGATTGCAGCCAATGGAATCACTCCTTTAGGGTAGGTGTCCTAAAAGGGAACAGGGAAGAGGAAATTATCTAAATCATTGGTGTCTAATGCATCCAAAACAGAATCCAGATGAAAAAGTTGAATTGCAGGTGGTTTTACTGTTGGCCCCCTCCCTAAATATCCTGCCACAACCTATCCCATTAGTCAAGGATGTGTTAGAAAGGGAGCAAACTGGCAGACAGATTAAACAGTGTTTTCAAACAAATAAAGCTTTCACGATTTATCAGTTTCAATATCCTAATTTTAATGGTTTCAAGCCGAAACCATTAAAATTAGGATAAATTAGCAAGGAGATAAATTAGTATATGTTCACACTTTAGCAAACTATTCACCACTTAGCAAATGATAAAACAATAATTTCAGGTAGCTTTCAGATTAAGATCTGAATTTTTAAATAGATTATTCTTAAATCCTGACAGTACTTACCCACAGAACTGTATAAGTTAATAAATATATTTTGATTCACTACATAAATTACAAATGAAGAAACATGGCAAGATTTTTATAAAAAATCAGATTGTACCTTCTCACTTCCAAAGTACATCAGATTTTTGCCATCAAACTTCACATAACGCTTCTGAAAAACATAGTTCCTGAAAAATAAGAATGCATCAGATCACTTAAAGTACATAGACGCATCCGTCTCAAATAGATCTGGAGAGTCGGCAGAGAAAAGGTGAATTATGGTTCTACTTCTATTCAAGGGATACTTAACACTAAGTTACTATCCTGGACCACTTAAGTGTATTGATTAATGATTATTGAAAGGTGAATTTCACGAACTATCACATGATCTTAATACTAATGCAGATGACAAGGTACCTTGGAAGAACACGCTACTCAATGAAAATTAATGCTAGCATGTTATCTTGTTGAAAATAACTAATGCTAGCCTTTTAAAAACAACTAGTGCTAACATGCTATCCTGTTATAAACCAACTTATCCAAACATGCTATCCTGTTATAAACTAACTTATCCAAACATGCTATCCTGTTGAAAACAAGTAATGTTGACATGCTATCATGTTGAGAAAAACAACTTGTTATTCATTATATTATATTATATATAACATGTTATTCTGCTTTCAACAACTATTGCTGACATAACATTGAAAACAATTCAGCCTATTTGTTGAAAACAACTAAATGACGGCTTCATATTTGCAAGGACTTAATGAGAATAAACATAGTTTGATAGTGGAAGACTCACTTGGTTTGTCATGTGCTAATGCCAACTTCAGCAGACAACATTTGAAACCAAGTTACAATATCCCTCTTAATGTTGACAGTCCTTGTTCCAAGTGGTCAAGTCATTGACATGGCATATTAGGATACTTCAGATGAAAAGTATGTTTGAAATGCATTTAAAAGGACTCTGTTTCTGTAAAGAGACAGTATGAATCATGTGTCCGTATGTACTGTCTGTATTTACTGAGGGGAAGGGACAGAGGGACGTGAGAGAGAGGGAAAAGTAGCAGAGACAGATGTTAGTCCAGCAACAAACATGAAATAATGTCAAGTTTTTATTTTTTAACATTTTAAATCTCTTTAAAATCAGTGTTATTCTTTATCTAGATCTAATTTAAAATCTGTTTGGGAGACAAGTGATAATTACAATGCATTCAGAGAGAATTCAACCCCTTTACTTTTCCACACTTAATTATATTGCAGTCTTGTAATGGAATTGTTTAAAATGTTTTTTTCCTTCTTCAAACCACACCGTGTACTCCATAATAACAAAGCAAAAAGGGATTGTAGAATTTTTTCCATATCTGTTCAAAAAGAAAAACTAAATTCAAGAATTTGTCGCAAAACAGAAGGCTAGAAAAGACTAGAAAAAAGTCTTCGGCATTGAAGGTTCCCAGGAGGTCAGTGTCCTCCAGCCAAACTAAGCAATTGGGGGGGAAGGGCCTTCCAGATGTGACCAAGAAGATGGTCACTCATCTAGATTTTAGCATTAGGCTGCAGCACAATAAAATGTGAAAAAAGTGAAGGGGTCTGAAAACTTTCTCAATTCACTGTAGAATTCTCTATAAACCCGTTGATACTCTATCAGACAGTTTTATCCATGCAGTCTCTGTTTTTCCCATCCCCAATAAATCATAAAGTATGTAATAAGCATGACGAGATCTCAGTCTATAATGATCCTGATTTATTCATGGACCACAGAAGAACTAAGGAGAGACAAACACATACTGAGTGGATGATGAAGAAAAGAAGGAAAGAAAGGTGACGAGGCAGTTCCTCATGAAGGAGGAAACACAGGGAGGTGCAGAGAGCAGGAGATTCAGCAAAATAGCCAGTGCTGACCACCGACCCCTGATGAATGGGACAGCTTTTAACACATCATTGACACTTATTGTAGATTAATTAACAAGATGGTTAATCAATTATTGACAATTTTATATTCAGTTTTCCCTATAATGTCCTCTGGCCGCTGTTTGTCAACTCTAATGTTTCCTGATATCTCTTACACTTATCTCTGCTGACTGTAAAGGCTTCAGAAGACAGACCAGTAGACATGGCACCACAGACCAACTGGCATCAGTTTTAAGGGAGTGAATCCACTACATAAGTCTTTTACAAAGTTTCCAAGGAGACAAGTCTCAACATTATCTTTTCTAACTAAAATGAACCGTATTTCAACAGGAGGAAAACCCAATAACTTAACCAACATGGAATCATTCTTCCTGTTGTCTAACTGTATTCTGTTTTGCATTGAGTCAAACGCACCCTTGTGGCGACAACTTGTCCAGCCAGCCACTGATGATGGGCGGGGCTCTCTCAGTCGAGGAGGTGTAGCTGGCATAGGGGGAGATGGTCAGGTCCTCATCAGCCTCTGCTGGGAAGTTACGGTGGGTGAGGGAGGGACAGCAGACAGGAGGAGGAGGTTCTCCGACGGTGCTGTAACCATGAGTTTCTCCAGAGTGAAGAGCCTGAGACAAGCGCTTCGTCCAGGAGAATGTCTGAGCCCTTGAAAAAAAAACAATAAAACATTTTGTGAAACACCTCCCATCCTTCAGCAGGCGGATTTTTCCTGGTTTGAACAAATCAATTTTGAGGATAAAATGTTTTCTTTCTGCCTAATATATTTCTGCCACCCGCAGATAGGTGCCATTGTAGTGAGATAGTCATTGTTATTCTGACTGAATCTGTCAGTGGTTTTCACATCATAGCTGATCAGTGTGCATTTGAGTTCATTGTCGCTTAAGAAACAGTGGTAGAGAGAACAGTCCAACCACTTCCAGGTTGGCTGACTACAGAACCTTGAGGCAATCTGGAGGTTCTCTAAATATGCAGACAGTATTTTATATGTCTTGTAATGTAGACAATGACTCACAGTGCATTGATATTTTGATGCCAGAGCGAACACAATGGATAGCATTAAGTATTATTTTTGTTATGCAACAATATTGTATTTCTGTGTCGCAAAACACCCTTGTTTATGACACAAGGTTTTTTCTTCCAATTTCTGACATCTAACGTCATAGTAATGGACATATCCAAATGCTGCTGGGTTTGGTGAGGTTTCTTGGCCATGGGAGCCATGTTCATTTTAATGGGACCAAAAATAAGATTAGAACATTTTAAACTCATAAGACATTATGAACATGAGAGATGATAAGAAATGGCATTAAATACAGTAAAATTGGAAAGCAAAGCAAATTGCAAACAACTAAATAAATGAAGATGAAACTAAAATTCTAAACATAAAAATATGCTATTTAGGCTATCTTTGGATCTTGTGGAGTGGCAATCATTTTAAAGAGGGGGACAAGAATATGTGTTCCTATTAAAGGGGGATCACATTTCTCAGCCTTCCTTTGGAAAAATTTACTCAAGCGTTCTGGAAAGTAGGCTCCAACCGACTGTCCAACCTCGGTTTCAGGAGGAAAAATGCAGATTCCGACCTGGTTCTGGAATGGTCTAGCAACTTTTTACTCTTGCATGCTTGCTTGCGGGAATTTGCCAATCTGTGTTTTGAGGATTTGGAGAAGGCATATGACAGTGCCCCTCAGGGAGTCTTATCGGGGGTACTGCGGGAGTATGGGGTAACGGAGCAAAAGCTAAGGGCCATCCAGTCCCTGTATAATCAAAGAGTGAGTTGTGCCTTAATGCCTTGCAGAATGTCAGACACATTCTCAGTAAGTGCTGGACCCCGCCACGGTGGTACCTTGTCTCCGATTCTGTTGTTGATATCCATGGACATGATCTCCTTTCGATGTGGTATCAGCAGTAATGTGTGTGTTGTGTCGGTCTGCTGTGGTCAAGAAAGAGCTGAGTCTTAAGTCAAAGCTCTCAATTTACCAGTCCATCTATGTTCCAACCCTCAACTATGGTCATACGCTCTGGGTCGTGACAGAAAGACTGAAGTTGAGGATACAAGCGTTTGAAATGAGCTTCCTTCTTAGGATGGCTCAGCTTTAGAGATAAGGTATGGACCTCAGACATCCAAAGGGTGCTCGAAGTAGAGCCACTGCTACTTCTGCGTCGAAAGAAGCCAGTTGTGGTGTTCCGGGCATCTGATTAGGGTGCCTCTATTTCGAGGGTTGTCTCCCTGGGGTAGACCCAGAACTCGCTAGAGGGACTAAAACATATCTCATCTGGCATGGGAACGCTTCATCATCTCCCAGGATGAGCTAGAGTGTTGCTGAGGAGAGGGACGTCTGGAATGTCCATCTTAGCCTGCTGCCACTGCTTTAAATATTCCCATGCCTCTGTCAACCCCAGCCATTGGTTAAAACTATTTTAACCTAAATAATTAGTTCATAGGAGTAAAGGTGTGTTTTCACAAGAGATTGATGATTTTAAATTTGATATATAAAACTTGAGTAATGTACTTTAAGAAAGAACCTTAAAATGATGAGTTTCTTGTTTTCGCTTACATTGTTTGGTTTTGTGGACTTTTAAGTTATAATATGTTCCATAAAAACATTCATCACCTTGTTGACACATAGCTAAAAATAATAATGAAAATGAAATAATGTTGCTGGTGTCTTACCCATGATCCTCTGCAGGTTTCTCCTCCACCCTCCTCGTGTCTCTGTCCTCCAGTGGGGTCTTTTCACTCTGCAGGACAAACATCGAATAAGGTCTTCCCACTGTAGATACTAAAGGTTTCATTACACCTGCAAGCGTCTTTCTAATATCTCTGTAGAAGGGAAATGTAGGGGAAATACCTCATACCTCATAAGTGAGTGGATTTCTTCTACTCTGGAAAACAGTTTCACAGTAGGGACTAATTTCCTCCTCAGGATCATCTGTTGAAGCTGTTGAACACAAACACTGAGGTAACTGGGTGCTGTGGCATTGATGGAAATGGAAGCGCATCTCAGACAGTGTGACCAGTCAACTCATTAAACTCAATTCTAAATTTGAGTGCAGCCGGAGTGCCCAAAATAAAAAGATTTATGTGGTTGTACCTTAATTAAAGTGTTACTGTGAAAATCCATTATATTTTCATGGGTAGTTCGTGTCATACTGACCTCTGGCTGATCCGGAAGAATTGTTACTTAAAGTGCTGCCACTGAAAATAAACACACACAAATAAGCTTTAATCAATAATGTATTTGAAAACTTCGAATATAGGAGAAGCAATACTGGCAATTACAAGGACGTAATGTTGGGAGAGTACATGTTTTGGGACACTGTAAAAAGATCTGATGAGTACTTCATCTGAAACAGGTTTGCCCAGTAAACGGCAGAAAATAGATGGATCTGTAGTACAAATCATCTCATGAAAATGTAATATTCAAAACATTAAACGTTGTTAATGTATAAAAGACAAAAATACAAAAGTGTGATATAGATTATGTATACTGCACCCCTCTCTAAGATTGACTTCAATATTCATAAATAAATGGATTGATGGTTGTGGGTTGATCGATGCATCGATTGGTCAATTAACCACAAGTTAGGTAGTTTGGTAGTTTTGTAGGTGGGTAAGTAAGTAGGCTGGTAGGAGGGTAAATTGGTTGGCAGGAGAGGACTTGGTTGGAAGGTGAGTCTTAATATTGTTAGATAGGTAGGTCAGTAGGTAGGTAAGTAGGTAGATAAGTCAAACAATCCGTTGATAGGAAGGTATATTGGTCAGCCACTCGGTAGGCAGGTAGGACGATAGGTCAGGCAATTTGTCAATCATTCCTCTGTGGCTCCAATGGTCTATCCATCAGTCAGTTAGTGGGTAGGTCAATGGGTAGTTAGGTTGCTAGATTGGTGCGCTATTCATCGAAAATTGTGAAATATAGATATTTTGAATCTTTAATGAAATCAATTGTACTCATGACAATTGATCGGATTAACACTCTTTCCAATATTTTGCACTCTTGAACTGTCCTCGAACACATCATGGTCAGTCATATTATTCGGCCCTGTCCAGTGTTAGTTGCCTCCGGGGAATGTAGAGCAGCATTAAGGTCGAAGCACAGGCACTGAGCTATGACATATTTGTGGAGTCATACTTTCCTTATTTTATCGACTGATATTTTGTATTAGAATTCCTTAATATTTCTTAATTTACGTGTAACTACAGTATTCACTTGTATTTATTCTGTATAAAGGGGACAGCGATGACAGCATAAGAGTTTTTTTTAAATGAAAAAGAGGTATGAATTTATTGACCACACACATTAATGAGTTGTAAAACCAAAATTTTAAATTAAAAGTGCAACTTTAGAAAGATCAGTGAAGTTAATGTTTTTATTTTATTGAAGATAAACCACAGAAAATATTTTGGTTATTTTGGTTGAGTAAATCTTTTTTAGTTATAATTAACCAAAGTTTAAAGTTTGACCTCCGTGAAGATGACACTGAGCACAGACAAATCATTAGTAGAATCTGCAGAAAACAATCTCAGTGCACAAAGGTAACACCGCCAATCTATTTAATCACTTGCCAATACAATCACAATGTCTCTTTGGCAGTGGATGAAGAGTGAATGGCTAAAAAAAAAAAGCAGAGACCAACAAACGTCTAAGTGCTTACATTAGGCAGCTTTTACCTACAGATATGCAGAGCCATCATGAAAACACTTTTCCAAAACTGCCCGACATATAGAACACATGTCTTGAGAAACTTAACTTCTTCTGATTAGTAGTTATATAGGAAGGTCCAGCTGTAACTATACCTTACATTGTACAGTATTATAAATAATGAATGAATAGAATAGATACCTTAAGACAAAATATTTACTTTACGATCACATGTCGGAAATGATCGCATATTGTCTACGAAATATGCTTTGTGGGATAGGATCTCATGGAAGAGGAAAATCACAGATGTGGACCCCTTTAGTACCAAAATTAACTCTGTTTTAATAGTTAAGCATATTTACAGTACAAACTAGAGAACTTCACAAGCAAGTAAAAACAAAAACAAAATTAAATAATTGTTAATAATTATTGTAGGAAAAATTTGAAATAATTGTAAATATGATTTGATATCAGAATAGGTCACTCCTAATAAGATGGTAGGTTAGTCGGCATGCAGGTAGAAAGGTCAGTAGGTGGCTAAGTAGGTGGGTGGCCAAGCAGGTAGGCTAATAAGATTGATGAATGTTGCTCTGCCCATCTTAAATTAAATAATGTTGTGTGGACCCTGTTCAAGACACAAATTCAGGGTGGCCTACCTGTTCCTCTCATGTTTCCTGTTCAGAGTTTGTCTCGGTGGAGTCGGTGGAGCTGATTGCTGGCTGCAATAATTCCTCACTCCACCGGGAGCAATAGAAGTAGGTAAAGTTCCCCAGTAGATCTCATTGGAGACCATTTCCATCCCCACACCCCTGGGTGAACCGGATGGTGAGGATTCAGAGAGCTTACTGTTGTCAAGATTACCAGAACAGGAAGTTATTGGAGATCTCTGGTTCTGCTCCTGAACAGGTGAAGAATTAGAAGAAGAAGAGAGTACGGACCCCTCAAGTTTAGCGGGGGGGACCCATCGATTCAGTCTCGGAGGAACTGGAGGTAACAATCCTCCAGAATCTGTGAGAGACAAGCTACGACTCGGCCTCCTCCTGTTTGTCTGGCTCAGTTTTCGGACGGGTGTGCTTGATTTGTCGTCAAGGTGAGAGGTCAACTTTTCATCAGGTGTGGATGGGACTCCTGAAGTCAAACCCTCTAAGACAGTAAAACAGATGGATTCTTGGGAAAGTCTCCTGGGTGTGGGTGGTGCTGGGTCAGGACAAAAATGGATGGGTGCCGTCCTGCGGCGATTAAAGACAGTTCTGGGTTTGGGAACTGGCTTCACTGTAGGCCTATCAGAGTTGGTAAGCATGGCGGCAAGGTTTGGAACTGAGCTGTTTCTGAATGCCTCAAAGTTTAAAGATCCCGTTGATGCAGTGCTGTGACCTCGCTCTGTCACAGAATGACAGCGATCACGGGGCAAATCAGCTTTCTGATTGGCTTTTTGACCCTCTGTCCATTGAATGTAATTGACTAATCGTAGGATTCTCTTTCTGTGTCCTGTGGCAGTTATACCCAGGCTGACCAAGGCATCATGATCCAAGTGTGTAAAGTCTTTAGCCAGTAGGAGACCACCTTGACGGAAGGTTTCAAGGTACCTGTAGGTGAAAAAAAAATTGTATATATTTAAATGGAGGATTTAAAAGGATGTTAACAGATTATTGTTGATAACGTCAGGGTTGGGTAAAATCAGTGGCAGACATTCAGATCTATCAAGGCTTTCTCAGCTAGCCCAGACATTGTCAGAAAATTAAGAAAATGATCATTCAATTAACATTTTAATTTAGACTACATGTATTTCAATAGTTTGTTGCTATCCGTTTCATTCATTTAATTGCTTTTCTCCGTTGGTGCTTCCAGTAAGCTCATATAAGTGAGCTGTGTTTTATCCATTCAGTTTTCTTAACTGTGATCTCTGGGTGAAACGTTTGCGTCTGTGCTGGAGCGAGCAGCTTCCACAGTGAAAGTCTCTGCCCGTTAAATTACACAAGATGATTTCGCAAGGGAGTCTTCTCTCACATGCAAGGGTATTCTCGCTTGCCCAAACCTAAGAGCAGGTTGGGCATGTTCAGACTTGTCCTGCGTCAATATAACGCTAATTTTCATCTCAGTCTGCAGCATATGAGGAGCTTTAATTTCTAACAAATTAAAACTTATTGGAGAAAAAGGTTTTGACCGCCTGTCAGCACTGGCTTCCATGACATATGGAATAGTAATTAATAATGGACCTGATAGGCACTGGTGTTCTCTACGACCGTGTTACTGGACTGTTTTTTAAAGACAGAAAGGAGGACAGACTTGACTATTGCAGATGAAGAACAGCTTTGGTGAGTAGAATTTTTAAGTATCTTAAATAGCTGTTGATTATAGCTGGTGTTTGCATTTTTTGGCATTTTTGTTTTCTTGGTGGTCGTATGATGATGTTGAACCTCGTTTTAACCACTTTATTACACCAGTTAAATGTGATTGTCTCTTTGAATATGTGCTTCTTACAAATACAGGGTGCAGATACAGGTGCTGCATCCTGTATATGTATTTCAGGGCAGCGTAATTGGGGGAGTATAGCACTGAAGGAGGTGGCAGCTGGAAAAATCAAGGCCCACCACTGGATAAAATACAAATTGAATGTTTATCAACTACTGCCTCTCAAAGAGATCCAGCTCTTAATGACAAGCATCTCCAGTGGCTTGTAGAGATCTTTTTGCTTCTCTGACCTGCCGCAAAAGTGGTGCCGAACTAGGCACCAGCTTCTGGTGGAGTTGCTGATGAGTTTTATCCCATCCCACACGGACAAAGACTTCAGGCGATAATACTTGGTTTTTGTACTATAACAGTCCACAATTCCAAACAGGGATTTTCTATCGGTTTCCAGTCTGTGACAACGGCTTGAGAATTTTCGAAGACATCCTCTGAAGCCATGCCTTATTGGATATGCTTGGAATAATTTTAATTTGGAATGTCCATAGATGCCGACGCTTCAGCTTCCTCACAAATGGCAAAACTTATATCGCAGCAAATTTCCAGTCTCCGAGGATGCAAAGCAGCTTCAGACCATCACCAGACTTCTGAAGTTTGGTCTTGGTCCAGGGCTAAAAAGCTAGTTTGGTTTGATTGCTCCACAACATCCCCAAACCTCTGTTGCTATCTAGATGGTTTTGTACAAACTGCGACTTTTATTCTGTGTCTCTGTCAGCTGAGGCAGATGTTTAATAGGAATGGAGCCCTTAAGTAAATTTAAGCCTTAACAGAAAAGGTTACTGCTTAAGTAAGTCTTTGCACAGTGTTTCAATAATGTCTGATAAGCAAAATGTTCACAGTGTTTGAAATATGCTATTAAGGTTAAACAAAGTAGAGTTTAAAGAAGCAAGTTTGTTACATATGAGAAAACACATTGTAATATATTTTTTATCAAGATATTTAAACCGTTCGTGTGCCACTTAGTCATTGCTAACAGCAGATGAATACTATTTTTCTCCAATAAACCAAATATATAAATAGTATTGTCATGTAAAGAGTGTGTTGTATAGACTCCCTGCCTCTGACCTCTCCAAATGGATCGCTACGAGCAAGGTCTCAACTGGCGTGCTTCCATCCAGCGAGGCCATGACGACCAACATGGAGTCTTGATGCGATTGGTTGTCATCACTGACCTAAAGCGCCAACATACATAGGACATTCATCTACGGGAGACACAGAAAGACAATAGGTAATCAAAGACTGTTACAAGTAGACAAGTGGATGGATCACGGGATGCCCATTGACTTTGCACTGATCACACACTCTAATAACCTCTTTGGGCAGTTTTAGCAAGCTGACAAATGCTAACCCGTACCACAAACATGCTAACACCGGGAGAATCACTATCTTCTGGTGAAGTTGGTCTTTCTGGAGCAGACTGGTTTTACTGCACTCAGATACCATCAACGTGACCTTTGACCTCACTCCCAGTCAACTAAAACCACTGAAGTAGAACAAAACATGATGTCATGAGGCAGACACAGACACTGCTTTGTTTCGGCAGCAGAATGGCCTCTGACCCCTGGACGCACACACAGGATGCAGGGAGTGCCTGCAGCTGAAGCGGACATGTCGCTGAAGGGTGTGGGGCGCTTTCAAAGAACAAATTGTGGTGCCTGTGTCCAGCAGAGGGCTCTCTAAAACACCAGCTAATCAATAACTCAGATAATCAATCAAAAATGAGAACGATAGTGATCACAGAAGATACATCCACGGCATAGCCAGTATTGAATGAAAACTTTTGATCACAGGACAAAATCAACATGTTGTATTCCAGGTATCACTTAAGGCAAATTAATGACAGCTTTGATAAGAAAAACTATGCAATTTATTACAATTTTAGCACTTTGGACAACTCTGTTGTTTTTTTTAATGTGCTTATAAAATAAATTTGAGTTGAGTAAACACTATTGTCTGATTTAAATAATCAAGTTAAATAACTTTTAGGTCCATGCCAATGCTGGAATGGTACAACTCAGTCAGCTCACCAGAAACTATTAAGACTCACAAAAAAATCCATAGTTGTTAGCTGTTGTTAGTTTGCTGTTACTCTGCTGTGAGCTGTTGTTAGTCTCTTGTTAGCTGGTGTTACGGTCATTAGTCTCTTGTTAGTCTCTTGTTAGCTGGTGTTACGGTCATTAGTCTCTTGTTAGTCTCTTGTTAGCTGGTGTTACGGTCATTAGTCTCTTGTTAGTCTCTTGTTAGCTGGTGTTA
>VRLP01004815.1:0-44029 GCA_009660295.1 Lophius piscatorius
ATATATATATATATATATATATATATATATATATATATATATATATATATATATATATATATATATATATAAAAATAGAAAACTGATGTTTTTCTTTCCATTTGTCATGAATTGATTCTTTCAAGAGCAGAAAATAATTGCTTAATAATCTGCTTTATCATATTTCCTCAATCGGATTATAGTAAAGGAATATAAAATAATGACATATTCTGGGACCCTCTGCTTTGATGACGTGTAAGACGGGCGCCGGTCAGTGGGCGGGGCCTCTACTCCAATAAGGTACGACTATGATGCCCGTATCAGGTTAAAGGTCGCGGTTGCCAAAAACTCTTGAGCATCCTGACAAACAGGCGGGAGTTCTGGAGGATGAAGATCAATAGTATGTGTACAAACAACAAGGGTTTGTACCTCAGAAGCCCCAAATCCCCTGCATTGTACAAGCAATATAACTCCCCCAAATAAATATGATGTCTGAAAAGCTGTGTTTTGTTTTTTTTTGTTGAAAAGCTCCACTTAGCGAGTAAAAATATGAACCTGTAGAAATAAATATGATATTTAATAGATAAATCTCCTGGAGTCGATTCTTGTGCACCAAATTTGGAATATATCGGACCAACGGTTGAGAAACGATGACCCCTAGTGTTGGGAATATACAACCGAGCTTTCCCCAAATCAATCCAGTTCTTGCTCATATTAAGACCTACGGTGTTCTTAAATTGAAAATTGAAAATGATCCATGCAATAATTTTTGAGCGATCGCAATAATAAGACGAATCAATAATATCCCCAACTTTTCGGGAGAAAGTAATTATTCACTGACTGAACAATGTATTCAGAAAGTATTTACACCCCTTAAAATACAATATTCCCTCATCAGTTTTAACTCCATTACCCCGAAATACCAAAGCGGAAACAGAAAGTGAAACCACGACTAAATCACTTGCCGTTATTTAGTTCCTGCCTTTCAGTCGGATTTCTCAAAGGTTCTTTCTTTATGTTTTATTTTTAGGGCTCCATTTGTATAATAGTACAAAAGCACAACTCTATATTGGAGGGGGGAAGGGGGAGCGTGGCGGGTTGTGGGCGGACGACGGCAGGTCTGCATGATTTTTCTTTCCACGTTCTGACAAGGCAGCCGCTCTTTGATTTGGATTTTTTTTGCTTTGTGAATCATCGCCTTCCACCTATAGTGGAAACGCTCCACAACTCTGAATGGGAACGTCTGAAGCAGCAGGAGACTCCGCCCCTCCATAAGTGGGGTTTATTAGTCGTGGCACGGGATGAAATCTTCACTCGAACAGGCATTTCCTAAAGCTGAGCTACGATAACTTCCCCCGCTGCTGCCGCCGCTGCAGAGAGAGAGAGATGAAACAGATGATGACACGTTCAACCTCGTTCTTATCCGCGTCTTCACTTAAAGCATTTCTTTGCCGACGCTGCTGCTGAGGGGATTCTGCAAAGAAGGCTTCCCTGGGGAGAGATATCGCCTGGGTGGACGGGGAGGCCGATGGGTGAGGCATGTGCAGATACTGCATGTTTACAGAGATTAGAATTAAGAATCCGTGCTGCAGAGATTTAAGGCCGGGGTGATGCTCAGAAAAAAAACAATGTCCGTAGATGAGTGAGCGGAGAAATCACCTCGGATGAACTCCGACTCCCTCGGCGCCGCCGCCGCCGCTTTGATGTGAGGGCGCGGGAATATATTACATCTTTCAATCTGCTGCTTCTGCATGTTTTTCCCCCCCAAAATAGTATTCCAGGCTGCTATGAGACACGAGTTAGATGTGTTCATATTGTCTTTTCTTTTATTCCTTTTATTCCTTTTCTTTTCTTTACGTTGTCATTTGTAATTCATAACCACATGGAACAAATACAAAGTACAGCAGGGGCGTCAAACTCAGTCACAGAGGGGGCTCCAAGATCAAAGATGGAGGGCCGAACCGAACACAGACATGTTTAATCTGAGGTACTATGACTTTTTTTATTCTTAGTATGTTTATTCATGCTGCAGAGTTCTGAACGAACCAACGGAGTAGAAAATACTCAAATTTCTGATTAAATTCAAATTACATCAGCATAACTGATCTTTATGTCTCCCTCTCTATCGGCAGAATCATTTTGGATTTGAAACGTTTCGTCAATAACAGACAGAAAACTATATTTTTTTCAAAATTACAGCTCGAATCTAAAATCATTTTAATAAAAACATGTCAACAAAGATGACCTTTTTAATGACCCTTAATAAATGGCGGGGCTGATTTAGCTGTTTCTTTTCTTCTGTCACGATAAAACAGTCAAAGTAGAATGATGCTCCTCGTATCCGTTCCTGCAGCCAGGAGCAGCTGCTCCTCAGAAAACATACAGGTGTATTTCACATTAAATGTGAGCAACTTCCTGTTTTCTTGTGATTAACGCAGCAGCACTGACACGTGTTGAACGGCTGGAGGGCGCCAACGCACCTCGCCAGTTCTTTCAAACCTGCCCTCTTTTTACTGATACGTTCATCCTTAGCCCCTTACTCTTTAGCATACACATGCCGCCACAGGTTTATATAATAAACAGGTTTGGCCACAATTTTCCGATAAGTAATAGAGACTCATAATGTGTCCAACCGAAAAGTTGAGCCGGAAATGTTCTTTTGTATTAATGACTGTCTGTTTAATCGTTCCAAACATGAGATTTTTTTTAAAAAGCCGAAAACTGACAGCAGTTTTTGCTTTTGGATGTCATTTCCAGTCACACCTGCGAAGCCAAATTGCTTCAGAATTCACCGAACGCTCCATCCAAACCGAACAGGTGTTCGGGAACCGCCTGGGAATACTCTTTTGTTAAATATAAAGCCAATGTTTGGAGCAGCTTTGAAATCCTCCAGTCGCAGGAGCCAAACGTTTCAGTACCACATATTTTCGTCGGAGCCCGTTGCAATGAATTCAGTGTATGCATGTAAAAATATATATAAGTATATACCTCCTTCCTTCGCTATTATATACGGTTCACTGTTGTCCAGACGAGTAGTAAGTGTCATCTCAGTATCTAACATCTTTTGTCTGTATTTTTGATTTATGGGCCCGCTACCCTGCAGCAGCGCAGTTTGAATCTATAAGCAAAAAAAAAACAAACACAAATGGCCGACTTCCTGATTCCTTTATATGAACTGAGATCGATGTCGTCGTTCTGCTGCAAAGCCTCACCTGACATTCACTCCAAAATGTCACTTTTCTTTTATCCCATCACTCTGTCGGCGCTGAAAATGTTGTCCCCGTTGCTTTTCAATGGTACCGAAACAAAAGGGGCCGTCCTAATAGAATTCATCAGTAGCTGTGAAAGCCTCCGGGGGATCGCATAATGTCAGGGGGTGACATTTGCGCTGCCGGGCCCGTTAATTTGAATTTCGTACAGAAGTAAATTGAATGATGGATATGTGAAAAACAATGCATGAAGAAGTACCGGGATTACAGTTTCATCTGGGCTCGATAAATTTCACGCACACTTTCAACGGCGTGACGTGACTCATAAAGAAACCCTTAAGTTTATTATCGTTTGGTGTTTGGTTATTATAATCGCCACGGTGACGATTATGTTTAGGGTTGTGGCTGCATACAGATGAGATCACACATCTACGTGGAGGTTTACCCCCAGAATACCCGCTATTATTACACTCCGTAGAGCCGTTTGACTTTAACTTTTAACTTTTACGACATCATGTGCTCCATTAAAAGGTAGCGGCTCACGTGGATTGACCTGGAATCTGAAAAGTTGAAGCGCCGCCGGCTCTTTCTGATTGTAGTTTGGAGAAATGAAAGAAGTAGCTAAAAGTCTAGAGTTTGTCAGAGTACTCAAGAAAGTAATGAACAAAGTTTGAACTAAATCAGATCAACAGTGGAGAATTTATGTCCGGAAAACGTTTTGAAAAAAAGCTCCTCCTAGTGTCAGAAATATACAACTGAACTTTCTCAAAATGACTCCAGTTCTTCCTCACACTAAGTTCTATGTGGGGCTTAAATTTGAAAATGATCCATGTAATAGTTTTAGAGTTATGGCGCCAACGGGAAGGATCTGCGACGGAGATGACGCTTCCAGAACTTTTCGGCGATAGAATAGGGGGACCGATACGATAAACTGATGCAAAAAGATAATGTGATAAACTTTATTTACTGATGTAATAGTGAAGAGAGAAGTTCATTCAGGATCTCCTTCCTCTATTTTCCTCATGTTCTGCAAATCTTTCAAATTGAGTTTCGGCTGACGAAGACCTATTTTTGCCCCCGCAGGATGAGTCATGAGGTCGGTGACTGGATTGAGAAGAAGGAGGGCTTCAATAGATGTCATTCCAACCTGTATCCTCGACCTTCCCAGAGTTCCGTCGACTCAACACCTGCAAACGAAAGTGGGAAATAAACGGAATCTCTGCCAAAAGTTCGGACCTTTCATTTACCCAGAACCCCCGCAGTGAAGTTACTGTGACTCAAGATGTTTCCAAGGCTTCATCTTTCTGGTCTCAGCTTCTTCCTCCTCAACAGGAGTTCATCCCCAACATCGTTAGTCATCAGATGGAGTTTGCCGGGCGGTTCACACGGGGGCGCAAGGACCGATCAGCGGATCCCGGACGACCATTGGATGTTTGGATGAATTTCTGTCAATGTCAGATATTCTGGTTGGCGACTTCGGCCGCATTTCACACAGCAAGGAAGAAAAAGTTCTTAGCCATGAGAGCGACGCTAGCTAGCTAATCAAGTTAGCCCCTCAATTACAGTATAAGGTAGCTAGCTTACCTCCAATTCCAAACGGACCAGCCGTTAGGTCCGTTTTACAGATTCTGGATTCTTTGGTTGTCCTAACAACCAGAGAATCCGGCGGCGGCGCTGGTTCTGTCGGAAGGGTGGTCTTCCTGAAGGTTGCTGGTTCGATCCCCATCCCACTCTAGTCTACATGTCAAAGTATCCTTGAGCAAGATCCTCAAGAATACTGAACCCTGAGGTGCTCCCAACTTTTAGCGTTTAGAGGAAACAACCTATGAATGTCTTTATTATAAACCTGTAAAACACAATAGTTCGTTTGTAGTGATTTGTCCAAACAGTAAACCTTCGTCAAACTGATTTATCTCAACGCTAATCAAAGTTTGGAAACAGCAGGAGGAGAATATTTGTCCCCTCATTATTCTTCTGCCTCTTGCTTCGAACTTCTGCCATTGATTGGCTGAAATGTGTTTCACAGCAACAAACGAGTTTTATGCTAACCAGAAGCAAATGCGGAAATGCCCAAAGCAACACATATGCAAATTAAAGATTGAGTGAAGGAAATGAATGGTTTGGTAGCCTAATTGCAACGGATAGATGTTGAGGGATAAAGCCAGTGGATTTAAAATACTTCTTGGATAAGGGTATAGTTGTTGTTTTTCCACGGGGCTGTAACAGCATCCAGTGGGGTTTTTTTTTATCTATAGCTGCTAATGAGGTGTTTCGCTTGCTCTATCTTGACCAATGCTATCATGCTATCAGCTAACAGCAAGGGTATATCCCCGAAAGTCCCCAATGCACTGCGTTGTACAAGCAATCTCCCTTATGGAAAGCCTCAAATTAAATGTAAGGTCATGTCCCGGGTATTTTTTTTTAAATAGCTCCCCCTAGTGAGTGAAAAATACACTATTAGAGGGAAATATGATCGGAAGATCTCCTCAAATCCATTCATATTAACCAAATTTGAGCTAAATCGGACGAACAGCTGGGAAGTTATGTCCGAAAAGTTGTAGTGACTAAAATATGAACTTTTAGAATTAAATATCCTCCCTTCAATTCATAAACACATATACATGTATATATTTATATACATATATACATGCATATATACATGCATATATACATATACATATACACACATACATACAAACATACATACATATACATAGAAACATATACATATATATATATACATATATATTTATATATATTCATACATACATATATACATCTACATATACATGCATATATACACACATATATAGATAAATAGATATGAATATATATATATACATATATATTTATATATATACACACATACATACAAACATACATACATACATATATATACACACACATATATATATATAGATAAATACACACATACATACACACACCCCATCTATAGATATACATATATACACATACACACATATATACACAAATAGATACATACACACACCCATCTATATATATATATATATACATACATACACACACATCTATATATATATATATATACATACATACACACATCTATATATATATATATATATATATATATATACTCACACTTATCGAAACACATATATATGTATATATAAGAAGTTATTTATGATGATAGCTGTATTGTACCTTTTGCAAACATAGGAAGTAAACAGGATATAAAGAATAAACACAAATCTGTAAGTCGACACAGAATCTCTGCCTGTCATCTGATTATATTTACAGTAAACGGGGAATATTTGTCGTTTTCCCAGCAGCTGAGGATCCATTCAGACTGGAGCTTTTATGAGATGAGATTAAAGTCGGCGAGATGGCGTTTGAAGGCTGAAAGATGACTCCTTTAAGTCGCCCCGAGTATTTACTCCTCCTAATCAGAGATCACAATATGTTTTTTCCGGCTGGTATCACTTTGACTGAAGTGGCGTCGGCTCTGGCAGAGCAGTCACTTCATTGATGCGTGTTATTATCTGTGAGGACTTCAGTTGGTCTCCATGGAAGCCGTCAGGTTCTCCCACAAACTATTTCAAGCATCACTTTCAAACTTTATACCCCCGTAGACCTTAGAGCGAGGAAGAACTGTATTGATTTAGGGAAAAGGTGGAGCGTTGTCTCCATGATCACTACGTCGGGCCATAATTTCTCAACCGTTGGTCCCTATAGTCCAACTCTAGTACTTATGTATCGACTGGAGGAGATCTATCTTGTATACGTCATATTTTACTCTATTACTTCACATTTTAACCACTAGAGGGAGTCCTTTTTACAAAAAAAAAACGTTTTTGGGCCATAACTTCCTTAACTGTTAGTCCCATTTAGTCCAAATCTGGTACATACTGATCAACTGGAGGAGATCTCTATATATATATAAATATATATATATTATTTTACTCTAATAAATCACATTTTACTCAATAGAAAAGATTTTTCTACATTTAAAAAAAAAAAATCAGACTGTCAGTCTGATTTTGTCAAACTTTCTCTGATGAAGACTGGGTTGAGTTTAAATGCGTTACCCATCACCTATTAAAGGATCTTCAATCCCTTGAAGGTCCCGGGGATTATTCCAGACTGCCATCCATGAGGTCACACATTTTTCTCAAAATCATTGTTGGACTTCATGATCTTCATCGGCGTCTCTTCAGTCGTTTCTCTGAAGAGCTCCTCATATTTCATTCTTCTTCATTGCCAATTTTACTTTTTCTGGCGCTGTGTAGAACTCTTCATTTTTCTCAATCTTCCTTCATATGAATAACCTTCAGTAGATCTAACTTGTATTTATCATATTTTACTGCGATTGTTCGGATATCAGTCACCAGGAAGGCTTTTTTTTTTTTTTTTTTAAACACAGTTTGTGTTTTACTCAAATAAATCATACTTTACTCACTAGGGGGAGCTTTTTATGAAAAACCCAGATATAACTTCCTAACCATTGCTTTCTGTTCGGTCCAAATTCAGTGAATGTGAATTAACTTAAGGAGATTTAAATTGTAAACATTGTAATTTTACAATATTGGCTTATAATTTTGTAAAACAAAAATTTTTAATGAAAAATGTTCATGTTTTCCCGACATAACTCAAAAAATATTTCGCGGATCACTTTTCCAATGTTATGCCTAAATAGAACCTAGACCGAGAAAGAACTGGGCTGATTTTGGGAAAGTTTGGTTTTACGGTTTTGACACTAGGGGGGGCTTTACCTCAGAAAGGGGCCCCATCCTGAATGACAGTCTCCATCTTTACTCTGTTGACATTTGGACTGAATTCTGATCCTTGATGGAAAAGAATAAAATCAGTCCAGGGAAATAAGTCCAAACTCTGGCACAACTGGCAGGTCATTGTACAAACTACATTCGTTTACCGTCTGCAGTGTCTGAGGAAAAGGTTATTGGTTTTCATCATTTATCAACCTCGGCGGTTCTGTGTAACGGTTCTACCTTGAAGGCTGGAGCAGATCGGTCGATCAGAACTCAGAGCTGGTGACAAAAGGAAGCAATTAGCCGAGATTCCTCTCCAGGTTAGGCTCAAAGAATGCGCTGACATCTTTTTTGACGACTCCCCTGTATTTTTTTTTGACCTGCTGTCCAACCCATGGTTCTGGTTCTGCTGGATGATGCGGTTCGGCCATGTAAAGACCCTTTTATTGAGAAATAAGGTAAATGCTATAAACCTTTTTGGGAGAATTTCCTTTCCCCGTGATCGGGTTTGTTTTTCTTCTCCTTACTTAAACCCTATCGGTGTTCTGTTGGGTTTTAATTGGGTTCAGAATCTTCTGCAGGCAATCCTCCACAACAAAAGCTCACAGCAGGATAATTGTATTTTTTAGAAGAGCATAGACTGTAGAAGCTGTTTCGGCTAATGATTATATGATCATAGTTGCAGGCCAACTATTGTAAACTAGACTTATGTTGTCGTCCCCCGACAAGTCCCCGATCCCCTGTGTTGTACAAGTCAAATTATTTCCACAGTATTTTCAGTAAACGATTAAAAGCTCCTGAAGTGAAAATTTTAACTATTAGCTTAAAATATGGGTAAAATATTTATTAATGTGGTTTTCAAACTAGAGGGTAAAACGTCCGATTTGGCGCCCCCTACTGTCGGATCGGCGCGGCCCGATTCGAGGCTTATCTCAAATGACTATTTGTCCAAAAGGTTCTGAAGTGTGTGATTGTAGATATGATTATCTTATTGCTCCGATCGAGTCGGATCCACCTCCGATCCCGAACTCCTGACCGACGGAAAAAACCTGCGGCAGCCAATGAGAGCGAGCGGAACCGGGAAGCATCGTAACCGGATGTTGCGGTACTTTTAGAGCGAACAGAATCCCAAACATACCTGAACCCAGAGTGTGTATCCAGCATAATACACACCAGATTTGGACTAAATTGGATTAGTGGTTGAAAAATTAGGCCCCAAAAAACGTTTGGAGGTAAATCTCAACCTAGTGTCAGAAATATATATCAATCCAGTTCTTCCTCACACTAAAGTCATGGTTTTAAAAATAATTCATGAATTAGTCCCCCCCCCCCTCACCCTCGCCTCTCTCTTTCGGTTTCCGCCCCTGTTCTGTATTGATCCCGGCTTCCCCTCCCTGCTGTCGGTTCAGTCGACCACAGCGGAGGTCCAGCATCTCAGGCCGCCTTCAGGCCTCGGCTTTGTTGTCTCATGGTTTTATCTCGGCGAGCTTTGTTCCGCTTTGTCCGTCTGCTTTCAATTTCACTCTCACCTGCCGGCCTGCTCGCTCTTCAGCGCCGTCCTCACATCATCATCCTCCATGTCAGGTAAGCCAACGGATCAACCGCTGACAGTTCTGCTCTTCAACCCGCCATCACTCACCTCTCTCAGTTTCTCAAACGGACCTTGAAAAACTACCTCTGATTCCCGAGCCCTACGTTTGGGGTCCGGTCGGAACTTCATTTTCAGAATGTTAGAGGAGAGGATGTTTCTGTCATGTAAATAAAGAGGAGCTCAAAGAGGAAGGCGCCCTGCATCCAGCAGGGGGTCTTCATCACCGCCGGCAAGGAAGTGATGAAGACAACTGAGTGTTGTAAGTGTTAAGAACGTTTTCTTACATGCAGACATATGTTTTTATATATATATGTATTTATCTTCAATCCACTTTTTCCTTTTTCCGTTTTGTTACATTCTGATCCAATGAATGTCTTTTTTTTTATTGACTCATCCATTTTTTTTTCTTTATTTTTGCCTATTTTCCACTCCCATTTGTTTAAAGAGGAATATTATGTTTTATCCCTGTCCACATAATGAAAGTATAAAAAAAAACACTTTTTTAAAGTGTGGCTGTATTTATTGTTTTTATGCACAATGTTGTCGTTTTTTTACGATGAGATGTAAATTATGACGGTTATATAAAAGGTTGAATAAATGAAAATAAAACATTTTTTCTTGAAGAATTCACATAACTACACAAACGCGGAAATCTTCCCGGATCCTTCGCCTCCTTCAGTTACGGAGAAACTCACAGACCTCTAATCCACGCGGGATAAGCAATCCATCAAAGCGGTGCGGGTGTCACGAATCACGCCGGGCATGACCTTCAGCTCCACTCAGAGTCTCATATTAACACAAAGGAACGCCGCTTTAATGGCGAGGTGATATTTAGGCCGCCTCAGAATCATTCTCCTCTCTTTTTTTTTTTATATTCTATATAAGTTCCCAATTTTCCCAAATGTGAGAGTCTCCGTCTGTCAATCACAACCGATGTCTGAAAAATGAAGGGCAATAAGAAACAAACTGTTCCAGTGTTTTATTCCTCCTGCCGCGTTGATGATCCACTTTCACTCGGAGGTGCGGTTCTGAAAATTTCCCTCTGATTGGTGACATTTCCGGACGTACGTGGTGACATTTTATTTGGTGGTGATGGAGTGATGTGATGACGAATTAATGCATTTTTCATGCAGTAATTCATCAGACAGACGGGTAATGAAATGAAGAAACCTCTTTTTAAGAGTGGTGTCGCATCGGAGTCCTTTATATATTAAGATTAATACACGGTACCGGAAAAATATGAGGTTCTTACTTTCAGGAACCACTTAAGGGTTTACAGAATGTGCTGCTCTTGCTGAGGCGGCGCAGCTGAAAACCAGCTCATAAGCATATAGTAGCGAGTCTGTTCAGCTCCGCTGGTAAGACTCCATCATCCCCACTGAGAGTCAGAGTTCACTGCCTACAATCTTTAAATTAAATGCCACGTTAACTTACATTAAGTAGTGAAACGTTAGAAAAGCTCCCCCGCTGATGTTCAGAGGAAAACTCGACGACGCCTCGTGTAAACAAACATTAACCTACATAACTTCAAAACTCCTAAGTACTACTAAGTATCTTAGTCTGTACTGTGATGGATCTTTAAGCAAAACTTAAGATTTATCAAAGACAAACTAAGTAAACACAAAACATGTTTAAAAGTTCTTAAAAAGCTTTAATCACTAGCATAAAAACGTTTTTAACCCCTGAACTCAAAGTTGAGCCACTTTCAATGGGGTTTCGGCCCAGACTTAATCTTTCAAAGGTCGGCCTGCTCTTATCCTGGATCCATGATCGAGTTTCCCAGACTGATAACCCGACATTCTTCTTCAGAAAGTTCAGGTAGACATCAGAATTAAAGGTGCATTGTATAAAATCCACGGGTACCGTGGGTGCCATCATGTTGCCTGAGGAAAAACTGAGCACTGGTTGTAGATTGGGCGTTTTGTGTTTTAAGGCTGAAATCGCCAAAACACAAAGTAAGAAACACAAACGGACGACGAAAATGATAAATCAGTTGTGCACAAGAAAAAGCAGCAGTCAAAGGAAACATGAACACCCAACTCGTGAAACCCTTGAGAGGTAAAGTGGCGAAGTCCGCTCGGGGAATTCAACTCGGCAAGAGCTGGACAGGCACAGCAAAAGTGCGACATGACCAGCTGAGCTTGAAGAAGGTCGGTGGAAGGAGCTAAACGGCGCCCCCATCCCCACCTGAACTTCATTTCTTCCCACGGCCTTGGACAGAGTTCCTGATGAACCCTCTCTCCTCCCTCAGATATAAAACCCCCAAAAACATGCTGCCCACCTATCATTCGCCGAGTTGAATTCCCCGGGTGGACTGCATTGACTGAACCATTCAACAATCTGAGATCAGTACATGCAATTACTACTCAAAAATATATATTCTGTGTTTACTTGGGTTGGCTTTGTTCAATGTTTAATTTTGCACCGTAGAATCCTGAACTCCTTGAAAATGTCGACCCCTCTTGGGTTCTGAGATTCTGAGATCATGGATGAACTTTTTTGTGCCTCTGTGATCCTGAGACCTATTTTGTCAGGATTCCCATATAGGGTCTTCCAAAATGGTCCCAGGAGATGGGTCAGACTATGAGCGAGTCAGACTATGAGCGAGTCAGGGAGACCGATAGGCAGAGTAGGCAACGTCGCCTAACCTCAAGTTTTTTTGAAACCTCGCCCGGAATATGGAGACCGGGCATCTGGTAGCCGAGCCTTTTTCCATGGGGATCGGCCAAGCTCGGCCCGAACAACCTTCATAGAGCCCACCATATGGGCCCACCACCTGCAGGGATGGACGTTGGCGATGGTTGCCGAGCAGAACCGGCAGCATGTGACGGAGAGAACCTCTGCGCCAACTCCTGGCATCGCCGATTGGTTTTAGGCATGTGGTCGGCACATCCAACTGGGAGGAGACCCAGACGTAGGCCCTAGAATTTGCTGGAGGGACTAAATATCTCAACTGGGATGTGGACGCCTCAGGATCACCCAGGATGAGCTGGAGAATGTTGCTGGGGAGAGTGGCTGGCACAGTGACCTGACCCCAGATAAGCGGAAGAAAATGGATAAATGGATGGATGGATGTCGAAGATGTTCTGAAAGAAGATTATAAAGATGTCAAACAGGATTTAATGAGATCCTGTATATGCAGACCGGGTTTGGGTCAGGGTTCCTGTCTGTGGGCGTGGCCTCAGACCCTGGAGGGTTCAAACATAAGACAGGTTGAATTCAAACATCCAGTTGGAATTTTGGCCTTCCAGTCAGTCTGAGAAAGTCCATTTTGCGGGATTAAGACAAAATCCCCGGCAGAGAGTCTCGTCTGAGCCGGTCCGCTTCATTTAGATTAGAGAACCCGCTCCGGCATCCTAATCAAGGTTCACTATTTTCACTGATTACAAAGAAACCAATGAATAAAAAAGTTTGAGTTAAACTAGGGCCAAATCTTTTCCAGAGTTGCTCTCAGGGAAAGAAAAAAAAAGCTCTGAGGCGGCAGATGTACAGCAGAGCTGCAGAAGATGAAGTGTGCTGAGAAAATTGGATGCTGAAGCGGGCAGCAAAGCCAACTCTGGCTCCAGCTGGTAAATCAATGTCGGCGCTGATTAGTGGTCGGAGCCTAAAGCAGACTGTGACGGTTTGTCTCAGGTAGGAGAGCAGCGGGCGTCTGATCGACCCTGCCTGCTAGTTGGCCGATAGCTGTGCAGTTATATCACTGATATAGTGATATAAAGATGTTTTAATATGTACTTAAACTGGGTAGTCATGTAGTCATGGTACTATTATTATTATTCCGCGAAAAAGTAGGATATTAGGGATTTGTCGTTGCTTCAAACAAGATTTGTTTTGTTGACGCCATAACTCAAAAACAACAAGAAGGATCATTTTCAAATTTTATACCCCCATTGATAAAATTTTTTTTTTTTTTTTTTTTGAGATTTCAAATTTAACAGAACATAACATATAGTCACAAAACAACAACAACCATGTACATGAAATAAAACCAAACAACAACAACCATGTGACAGGGTGACATTGCACCTTTAGCATTCTGTATTAGCAATTAGCATAAAGAACCCAAAACATGCAGGGGGACTCTGCATAACCTCAGACAGAGGTTTTATAATAATAATAATAATAATAATAATAATAATATCTGAACTTTAGCCTTTCAAGAGACCCAAGGAGGCGTTACATAGTTTGGCACAAAAGATAAATAATACCAGCCATAGACAGAAGAGCTGCAAATAAAAAGTCAGTGGATGGGAGAGTTGACAGAGTTCGCTGAGGTCAAAGGTCGCGGTGAAGAGGTGGTGTTTGAGGTGCTTCCTGAAAGCGACCAGAGATGAATCTCAGGTGGGAGAGAGTTCCAGTGGGTGGGGGCTGCGACACTGAAGGCTCTGTCACCATGTTCTGTGTGTGGGTGGAGACCTGACCCGTGTCTGAGGACCACAAGTTCCTGGATGGAGTGTAGAGATGGAGGCGGTCCCTCTGGTGCTGTGGGGTCTCCGTTTCATCCTACAGTCTTAATCCTACAACCGTGTTTTGAAGACTCGTCCGTTACGATTTATCATTTTAGAGTCTAAAGTCATTTTTTTTTCTCTTCCGGCACGCAGAGAGGGAAAACGTTGGTCAGACGGAGATCTGCTCCCAGACGGAGTCGCCGTTTGCCCTTGTGTGTCGCAATAGTGTGTTATCACGTCAGGGATAATTGGAAGTGTGGGAGGGAATACCAAACGGGGATACTGAGGATGAAATGACAAGGAGGGAAAAATGGAGAAAGCCAAGAACAATATTCAAGCTGCCTGCACAGACGTGACGCAACGTCTCGTACGATCCCCTCATCGGATGCTTCGTCATCTCCTCTACCTCGCACGGATGCTGGTTTTATGAAGACTAAAGACTTTTAAGTTTTTTTTTTTGTATTGTATAAATTGGACAATTATGAGCGTGGACACGTAAAAGGACGCCGTGTTTTCCGGGGCCACAGTTGTCAGGATGAACTTTCAAAGAGATGACAGGAAGTCTAATATTTAACAGTTGCCGCCGCTCGTTGTGTTTCTTCCCCGGCGGTCGTCGTGCTCACAGGATATCCATGAATATAATAACTGTGTCCTCACATGGAGACACGCTTCAGGTATCCGTAAAGTATCACGGCACATACTATCAATAACAGGAAGTGGAGAGACGCTTTGAATATTTCACTGTCCCTCTGAAATTGTCTGCAATCCCCAGGAAACAGCGTTTTACATAACGGCTTTGGAAGCATCCCAAATGGAAGCACCTGCTAGCAGCTTGTTAAAATCGCTCCAGAAGAACCAGAATCGGTTCATAACTAGTCCGAACGCGTCTCGCTCACTGAGACATTACACCGGGAACATGTCAGGCGCCGGAATGGAGCTAAAGCAGGGCTGAAGACGCCCTACCACAGCTCTAACTCGTAAAGACTCTAATCTCACCAGCATAATTCTAAACGGTTATCATGGCCAGGGTGTGTGTGTTTGTGTGTGTGTGTGTGTGTGTGTGTGGGTGTGTGTGTGTTTGTGTGCGTGTGTGTGTGTGTGTGGGTGGGTGGGTGTGTGTTTGTGTTGGGGGGGCTCATCTAAAACTAGAAGAAGTCTTCAGGGAACGCAAACCCCCTGCCAAGGCGCAACTGTACCCAACAAACTCTAAATATACTCTGTAGCTACTCTTGTCCTGCACCTTCCACTTCAACGTCTCTGTTCAGCCCACTGGGCCCTCAGCTCCAACCCCAAAGGAAGATCAAAGGAACTATTGAGACTGAGTCCCCTGCTCCACAAACAAAGGGACATCAAAGGAAGCATAGGAACTGTTCAAACTGAGTCCCAAGCTCCCCTCCCAAATGGACATCAAAGGAATCATAGTCACTGTTAAGACAGATCCCCTAGCTCCACCCACAAAGGGACATGAAAGGAAATGTTGAAACAGGCCCAAGTGAACAACCAAAGAAACATCAAAGGAATCAAAGACAGCAATAGCCAAATGGTGACGACATTACTCTAAGAGACTTATTTTATTTTATTTTATTTGAAATGAAACACGTAACGTCACCAAATGGAATCACTGCTAGGATTTGACAGAACTCACCCTCCACCCTGTAGTTTCTCTGTAATCCCTCCCACAAACACACAAACAAACAAACAAACACACACACAAACACACAGGAGTCAACACATGAGGTAATTAACATTTACAGTAAGGCAACAAATAATGAAGTGATAACAAAGGGCCGGTTTCATCATCTTCATCGTCCCTCCGGCGCCGCTGCTCTGCCCACACGGCGTCTGCCAGCATGTGTGCAGAGTTAAAGGGAAAGCCGAGCTCAAAAGGATCCCAGGTTTCAGCCGACGCCTCCACCCATCAACTTAGTTTAAGGAGAGAAAATACGGGAGAAAAAAACATCAAGATCATTATGGGATGGCTAAACCCCTCCAGGAGCGTCTGAGGGTGATGAGGCAACGGCAGCACCAGTTTTTAAGGATTATCCTCCCGCCGGTGTTATGAAACAGTCTTCCTCTCATGAAGGATCTGCATCAATGCCGACGGTGGAACAACACTGACCCCTGCTGGCTTTGTCACGCACAGCAGCCCAGCGACATTAGACCCGCCAGCGTAGCGTAAAAACGTGCCGTGCTCCTCGTGGGAACTGTTCATCTGCCATGTCATCCCAGTAAACGAGTCTTTACCAGCAGAGGACTCTTCAGGTTTGTTTGGTTAGAATCCACAGCTACATTTTTCCACATAAAGATAAATCAATATAATCTATATATTCTAAAAAAAAAACATAATAATAAAAATTATAATAAAACAAGATCTATTCCAACTCTGACTCAAGTTTTTTTCTATTCTAGACAGCATGTGTAACTATGCTAATTTAATACGCAATGCTAAACAGTAAGGGGTCGTGGATAGATGGTTCCGTCTAAGCTAATAAAAGTGACACAAGGAAGGAGCGAGGAAAGAGGAGGATGGCGGTGACGGCATAAAAACCTGCAGGTTTGCGAAAAGGCCCAGGTTGAACACAAAAGGAGGGTCGGCTCACTCTGATGGGGAAAAAGTCAACCGTCGTCTTTGTCCAGCCAGAGACAGGAGACACAAAAAACCGAGGCAATGCTATCAATGCTAACAATGCTAACAATGCTGAGCAAACAGTGACATCCGATGCATCGGATAAATCTCCAACATGAGATCAAATTGAAGTTTTCAGCAGCCATGTCAGGTGGACCATGACTCAGCAGGTCAGAAAAAGAAGCAGGTGCAGGTTTCTGTTTGCCACTAGATGGTGCTGCAGTCTCTCTTTAGCTCACTGGGGGCTGTGAGACCCACCATCCGCTCTAAATCACACCAGACTCAGGGAGACTTATTAAAAAATGTATGGAATATAATATATGAAATGAAGAATAAGTAAGTAAATATCTTCTGGAAATAACAACTAATCGGATTTCAAATGTTTCACATTCCAGCAATTAGACCGATCCCATCTGTCGGATTCATTGATTGGGTTTCGTGACAGATGAAATTTTTCCTTATTTATGATTTATTTATCAAAGTTTCATTCAACATTCAGCACAAAATCAGCAACAACGACGCAAATAAACAACAACAACAACAACAACAACAACACAATTTTACTTAGAATCAGCTTATTGATTATGATTAAAATCCGTAAACAAAACAGAAGAAAACAAGGACAAAAATAAACGAAATTCAATCTCAAGGATGTTACAGAAAATAATAACTTGTCAGATAAACTGTGGGGAACAAGTCGGCGAGGGATGGGGTCATACAGTTGGTCGCTATGTCAGCGGGTATAATATCCACAATTATGTTCATATATGTGGCTTTTTTGTTGTCCAAAAAAGGTACACATATGTCCCCAGGCTGTACAAGGTACGTATTTGTAGCATTTCTTCTAGATGTTAAATTACACACTCCAAAAAAGTCCAAATCTTATTTGTCTGATTTCTAGTCAAAATGTCTTATTGCACATGATTTAGGAGACAATCACTTGTTGAATATCGTTTTTTGTTCAAAGACTCTACGAAGAATCTCAAATGCTCAAAGTCATTACTTCCTGCTAACTTAGAGAGAGATTTCATCGTAACCCTTTAATGTCCCGCTCAGCTGTTTTGAGTCTCTATTTGTAATTAATGCGACTGAACCTGTTGACAATGTGACCCAGAGGTGGAATGTGTGAACTAAAGAGTAAGGGGTCGAGGACTGAGCCCTGGGGGACACCACAGCTGAAAGGGCCCACTGAGGAGGAGGCATTAAACCAGGATTATAGAGAAAGGAGAATTTCTTTGGGTATATTATATAAAGTTAGGACTTATTAAACAGAATTATAATCAATAATAGTTATTCTAAAACATTTTTTTAACAAAAGGCAGAATTAATCTAATTAGAATGACTTATTTTCGTTGAAAGACAAAATTGCCTCATATAAGTCTTCATTTTTTCATTTTTTTTTTTACTGTTTAAAAAACATGCTTGATTAAATTATTTTTCTTCTTGTGTTAAATTTAGACAGAAAGAAAAAGAATGAAATATGCAAAGAAATATTTTTTTTTCACAGATTTTTTTTTACTTGGTGAGAACATTAAAGGCTTAAAATGCTTATATTATACTTTCTAATCTTAGTTCTAAAGAAGCGTGTCACAAGTAAATCCATACAAACTTTATAAATCTCCACTGGGGAAATTTATGAGGAGATAGAATTTAAAAAAAACAACAAACAAAATGAAGAAGGTTACATTTTAAGTATTAATGGCTGATTCTGATGCTGAATGCTAACAATGCTAATAATGCTGTTAGCATTATTTTTAAAATTGAATACAGTGGATACCTATTTTTTTACAATCAAAAATGTTGAAAACCAAATTTTACAGAAAAAAATACAAACTTTTCATTAAAATTTACAGAGAAGAAAGTTTTTACCGTTTAGCAACAACGTCCCTTCCTTTCTACAGAAATGAGACGTTAGAAAATATGGTATATAATTGTGAAATACTGTTGATTTTGAGGGTTGCAATTTACTTATTTAATTATTTTAAGATAATGTATTCGCAAAGAAGTGTAGACTATATATATTTGTTTGTTATATCTTGCATGAGGTCATTTTTACAGTAAAAGTGTGGTAACTACATCAGCCCGTATTTTACCGTAAATTACATGGATTTTTTAAAAAAAAAATTTTTTTACAGTGCATAATATGTGAAAATAAATCTTTAATCATACACATGAATAATCTTTTAATCAAAACAGTCAAAAAAAAATAAAAATGGCTGACTGGACTTGTGACCGGAAACGAATCCTTCTGAATTGAAGTGAGATATAACATCCTGTCAGGGTTGGAGGCACCGGCCCAGAGAACCGGTAATTGGTTAGTGTTGATTTTGTGATATACAAAGATATCGATTCCCCCCGTCATAAATCTCATACGGGAAGTGTTGTTGCGGCGGTCAAGGCTTCAGGGTTCTTGGGGGAACGCATCAAATGAATGACCGTCATAAAGTGTCCGGGGTGAATAATGCTGAGCCGGAGCTTTTTGCAGAGTAATAAAGATGATTCTCTGTAGATTATTCTTTTTTTTTAAGTAGGGCGCAGGAAATATAACACCGGCGTTATTGTCAGTGGAATTCTTACGACTGATGGTTTCCCCACCTCCGCCGGTGCTTCAATGAGCAGCGCTCAATCCCATCCACAAGGCCATGAAACCACGTCCTCGTATGGTTATTCATTTATTGTTTGTTAATAAATACGCTTTAACTGAGTGATACACTGCAAAACATTTAAGCAAATTGTTTGAAGTTATGTATTTTAATCACTTGTAAAAAATGTCCATGCGTTTGTATTACATTATTTTAACATTAAGAAAGTTATTTGTCGTTAAAACATGAGGTAAACAAGTGGAACTGATATTTGTATAATAGTTTTAATGAACCCTTTTGTGTTTTAAATACGTTTCTCCTTCAAAAATAATGTAATTTCCTGAAAATGATATGTAAATCAATCTCATACATTTTTACAAATAATTATATAATCAATTTTTATGTAAACAAATAAATATATATATATATATATAATGTATTTATATATTTATTTATTACATTTATTATTTATTATATATCTAATATATATATATATATATAGATATATAATGAAAGAAAATGTCGTTTTTTTGGAGGTAAATGTTAGTTTTAAAATATAAGTAAAAAATTGCAATTGCTATTTTATGATGCTAGTGCGATCTATCGGACTCTCTTAATGAATTAGTTGTGTGCAAAGCAATTGAACTTACGGCCTTCTTCTCCCCAGGATATCCATTTACAGCTGACGAGCAAACTAAACCACAGGATGTAATGTATTATTATTATTATTATTATTATTATTATTATTATTATTATTATTATTTCTCAGCTATCAGTCTAATTTATTTATTAATATGCAAAATAAGCTACTATAATAGCATTTAGGGAATGGGAAAGTTTAAAACTAAGTTTAAGAAAAACTTCAATAACTGAAAGTTTTTTTATTTCAGATCTTAGTCACTCTAAATTTAGCATGAAATAATAAAAATCATTTGATCCAGCAGGTTTTTTATACAGTAGAAATAAAATATTAAAATGATTTCATGATTACTTTTTGTATTTCATGGATATTATTCCGTTTTTATGAGATCAACTCAACCTTTTGCTAAAATGTGTTTTTCGAAAACTCTTAAAACTTATTTTTTTCACTCGGTTGTATCAAGTTGCATATTTCTGTAATTAAGTCTTCGCATCTTTAAATACGCCAAAAGAAAAAAAAATCGTACTTATTGAATAGGACTTTCTCAGTAGTTTTGTTTAATAAATCGGCCTCCGTGGTTCCTTAGAGCTGTGGTGTCCCCCAGGGCGCTGCCCTCGGTCCCTTACTCTTTAACATTTACATGCTTCACTTCGTCAGAATGTAAAAAAAAAAAGTTTAATCAAGATGCCCATACTTTTGAATGCCTTTATGCCTTTAATTCCTGTTTTTTGGGGGGCAGAGCTTGGGGTTCAGTGGGCTGAACAGAGATGCTGAAGTGGAAGGCGCAGGAGACGAGCGGCTACAGAGTATCTGAGAGATACTCAGGGAGTTTGTTGGAGTTGTTGGTAGATTCAGAGGCCGGCGATAACTTCAGACATTGATGGGGAAAAAATTCCATGGCTCTTTCCGAAACCTGGGGTTCTGGTGGGCCTTGGGCCTTTGGTGTGTCGTACTGGAGAGGAACAGGAAATGACGCGGCAATCCGTTTAAGACAATACCTCGCTCAAAGTCTAGGAGAGTGAACACATGAAGAAAATGAGGGAGGAGGAAAGAAAGTAGGTTCAGAGGTAGGTTTTGGCCCTTGGCGGAGGTTTGGGTTCTCTGAGTGTTTTTTCTAGCTCTACATTTCTTTTCATGGTATAGTTTTCTACAGGTACTGTTACACCGGCCAGCACAGGTGCCCTTAAGCAAGGCAGTGTGTACCGAAGATGAGAGCTGAACATTTCGTGTCTCAGTGTGTAAAAAGATCGTTCAGCATCTGTGAGAAGCTCTTCTTGAATAGAGGTGGTGACGTTTCCTCCACCCACACAGGTGGTGGTGCTTTTTCCAGGCTGCTGTTGTGTTTGATTGTTGCAGATAGTGAGTGAAAGCCCTGATGAGAGAATGAGTCACCTGTGTCTCACTCCTCACCTACATACATGCATACATACATACGTACATACATACGTACATACATACATACATACATACATACATACATACATACATACGTACATAAATACATACATACATACGTACATACATACATACATACATACATACATACGTACATAAATACATACATACATACGTACATAAATACATACATACGTACATACATACATACATACATACGTACATACATACATACATTCATACATACATACGTACATACATACGTACATACATACATACATACATACGTACATACATACATACGTACATAAATACATACATACGTACATACATACATACATACATACGTACATACATACATACATTCATACATACATACATACATACATACGTACATAAATGTATTCATACATACATACGTACAGACATACGTACATACATAAATGTATTCATACATACTTAGTACATAAATTCATACATAGATACATACGTACATAAATGTATACATACATACATACATTCATATATACATACATATGTATATACATATATACATACATACGTACATACATAAATATATGTACGTAAGTATGTGTTAATGTATGTATGTATATATATATAGTGTGTATATATATTTATGAGTGTGTATATGAACATAAATATGTGTGTATGTATATATGCCTATATATATATATATATATATATACATATAAACCTATATATGTGTATATTTATATATACAGTAAATACATATATATTAATATATATACATATAAACCTATATACGTGTATATTTATATATACAGTAAATACATATCTATTTATATACATATATATATATATATATATATACAGCTGAGCTGAGAAAGATTAAATACCGACACACTTCCTGGAATCTTACTGTTTGATATCAGCGGCGTTTTAAATCTATTAGCGTCTCGTGCGCAGCTTCAGCCGGCGGCTTCCATCAATCTATAACGAGCTGTTATAAATGCAGATTTTCCCTGAGTGCAGTCAAACGCTGCAGCTGAAACATTCTCGCCTCCGGCCATCAATTTGTTTTGACTGCCTCGGCGGCTCGATGTAAATTACGGACGTTAATGGGTTTATTGTGCGCATAGCCGCGTGACGTCACGCCCTCACGCGCTCGGCCCCGCCTCTCGGTCGGATCTTCATCGGAGCGGAGACCAGTCCGGATCAGACGGCGCCGTTCCGTCCTCCCACCTGCTCACCTGGAATTTACCGCCTTTCTCTCCAGATGTCGGGAATTTCCGTTTAGGATCGTCGCTGACGATGAAAGTTTGATTCAATCTCTTCTTTTATCCTTTTCTAACTGATCGCTTCTGAAGTTTCAAAGTTTGTTCTCCTCTGAAAGGCGTCTGTTTTTTTGGCGGGGGGAGCAGGGAGCGGACGGAGGCGCGCGGGTTCGTCCTCTGATCTCCTCCTGGCGCGCGGGTTTAACGGCCGGAGTTTGGATTCCTGAATCCTTGGAGATGCGTCCCAATCATGAAGACACACTTTAATCCTTCTAACCTCCTTTAAGATCCGGATTCTCCCTCCAGCACAATGATTTTAACAACTTTAGTCCTAATTCTGTCCTTCCTGGGTGAGTGACTCTTCAAATCCGTCTCTTATATTGAAATATTGAAATAAATATTCTGATTTATGGTTTTGATGACGCGCACATGCCGGTGAGGAATGAGGCGCGTGCCCTCCTTAACGGACGTCCATGTCGTTTATTCTCACGGTATAATCAGAAAGTTAGTTTTAAGGCTTTCTTAAAATGATCTATAAACTACCTCACGTCATCATCACGGATCTCCTCTGACTCCCTCAGACTCGGTGCTCCCCTTGAGGGGGGACAGGAGCGGCGGCCCACCGTCGCCGCGCTCCGTGCGTCTGGACTGCGTAAAAGCCAGCGAGCAGTGCCTGAAGGAGTCCAGCTGCAGCACCAGGTACCGGACCATGAGGCAGTGCGTGGCGGGGAGGGCGAGCAACTTCAGCTCGGTCACCGGTCCGGAGGCGCAGGGCGAGTGCCGCAGCGCCATAGACGCCATGAAGCAGAGTCCGCTCTACAACTGCAGGTGCAGGAGAGGCATGAAGAAGGAGAAGAACTGTCTGAGGATCTTCTGGAGCATCTTTCAGAGCTTACAGGGTATGGAGCAAAAAATAAAAAAAATTTTAAAAATCACCCACTGTGAAAAAAAATCCAGATAAATTCGGGTTCGAGATGTTAAAAAACAAAATAAAATAAATAATCCCTCTGATAGTCATGTTTGTAAAGTTTACACAACCAAACGTTCGCAGCTAATGTCACCAGTTAAGTGGAAAAACATGGGAAAATGATACATTTAATATCTTAGACACTCTAAATTGTTTGGTCTATTATAGAAGTTTTTAAAAAAAAGTTAAAGTCTGGCTTATAAAATGATTTCAATTTCTTGTTTTATTGAAAGTAGTTTGATATTTCTGTTTTCTTTGACCCTAATTCTTTGGTTGTATTAAGTGGGACTCAACGGTGGCCCTCTTTTAACCTGTGGTGTCCCACAGGGCTCCGTCCTCGGCCCCTTACTCTTTGGCATGTACCTGCTGCCATTGGTTCATATTATAAACAGCTTCAGTCACATTTTTCGATAAGAAATAGAAACTCAAAATGAGTTAGACCAAACAGTTGAGCAGGACAATAAAGTATTTTAAGTATATTTAAAAAAAACTGCATAACCCAGATTAACATCCTTTAATCTCTACTGGTTCCATACGTTTATCTTAACATAGTTAAAATCGCTGAAATCTACAATGTACTTATTTTATGCAAAGGGTATTTCGGACTGTTTCCCATCAAAGAGTTTGTATGAAAATAACTGTAATATGTCACTACTGTAAATTATGACATCAAACAGTCATGACAGTAACTTCCTTTATACTGTAGAGGATTACAGTAAATTATCACATGTTGTAGAACATACCTAAATGATTTACAGTAAATTATGACTTCTATCATTGTGGATAGATAATTACTGTAAACAACGGGATATTGACATACAGTGGAAAATCAAAGTATTGGATCAAATAAGATAAATACAGTAAATGATATAAGCTGTATTAAAAAACACGATAACTGAATTACAGCATAATATAACCTACTGTACAAAATCACAGTAACTGATTATATACTGTACAGGATTACAGTAAACTTTAACATGCTATAGAAAATCACAGTAACCATACTAAAGTAAATTATGACATACTGTATAAAATCACAGTAACTGATTATATACTGTACAGGATTACAGTAAACCCTCACACACTACAAAAAATCACAGTAACGAAATTACAGTAAATTATGAGAAAGATTAAAGATTATAGAAACTGATGATAAAATGTAACTAAATAACGGTAAATGTTACTTTAGAAAATTACTGAAATTGAGTAAAAGACAAGAATTATAATGTGAAATCAGACACTTTGAAGAAATGATCAAACAAATGTAACAGAGTGAAAATAAAAATAAAAATAATTGTGAATGTGCTTTAATGGAGAAAAGTCAAAACCAGCTTGAACAGGAATTACAAGAATGTGCAGATATATTTGTTTTTCACTCGAGAGGTCCACTGGTCTTTTGGTGAACTTGTGTACTATCCCACATTCATCGCAGTAACGCGTGTTTTCCGTTCACAGGTAACGACTTGCTGGAATACTCGCCCTACGAACCAGTCAACAGCCGCCTTTCAGATATTTTCCGCCCGGCTCCCATCATTGCTGGTAAGAAGGCACTTTCATGCGTGTTCCAACTGTTTAAGCGCGGTCATTGTGCAAAGTTAAGGAATTGTGTACGAAGGCATTATTTCTCAGTTGTGCTCTAAAGCCAGTTTAAGTCTCTAAATCGCCACAACAGATCCGTCACAGTTTGACAACCACTCTCTTCTATTGCTGTCTGGTTTCAGGCTGCGGCTTTCATCGCCCATTATCCATCACAAAAAAAAAAGCTTTTATCTGCCACCGTGAACCTAGCGCACACAATGGCGAGTCAGTTAGCGGGCTTTGCTTTCAGCTCCCTGAGCGATGGCGAGAGACCTGCGTGGCTTTTTTCCCAGCGACCACAGGGGAACGGTTGGCGATAACGTGCTTGTTTCGACGGAATCGTCACGTTATCTTAGAGTCTGCAGGGTTTGACTTCCATGAGGCTGCAGGCCTGAGCGCCCGTTGATGAAATAGGAAAGTAGTGGAGATGTTAATTGCTGATTGTTGTTTGGGAATCTAAATGTCAGACGTGGCCTCAAATGTCAAAGGTGTCCAGATGGAGGTGGGAGCGCGCACCTGGGCGAGGTCTCCGGCTGCAGGACGGCTTCTGCTGCACCGGTGAACTTACCGTCTGAGAGTGGAAATGATCTTTTCTCACTCTCGCTGCGGTTGAAGCCGTTTGCATACCATAATGAGTGTATTTTCAAAAAAGTGTGTGAAGTGAAAATAGTGATATGGGTCTAAGAGGAATGGGAAGAATAATGCAATTGGAAAATTTGGTTAAGGATTCCCGAAAAAGTCGGGTTTTTTTGTGGAATCGTCATCGGCGATACTTAGCGTTAGCGCACTAACACAAAAAAACAAATTCATGGACCCTTTTCAAATTTTATAGCCACATAAACCTTAGGGTGTGGAAGAACTGGACTGATTTTGGGAAAGGTCGGTTGTACGATTCTGACACTAGAGGGCGCTTTATCTCTGAAAGGCTTTGACCATCATTTCTTAAGCAATGATCCGATTTAGTCCAAATGTTGTTCATGTGAATCGACTCGAGGGGAAGAATTTTACATACGGTATATGACATTTTGTTTTAATAGTTCATACTGAAAAAAATAAATACTGTGGAGGAATTTGAGGAGTTCAATCAGGGGATTGGGGGCTTTTCAGGGATATACACTTCCTGTTGGGGCTGACAGGGTAGGTCAAGTCTATTTCATTCTCTTTAGATAAAACTTGTGTGAAATCTTTCAATCTATATAAGGATGCGTTCAAAAGTCTCGTCTTCTACTGATGTCTTCTTCTTCTTCTTCTTCTTCTTCTTCTTCTTCTTCTTCTTCTTCTTCTTCAATGTCAGGAAATGTGTGCAGTTTTAACTTATGACTTATTGGGCACCAATTCAGCGAATATGCATCTGTTTTATAAATCAGGTTTCAGAAGCGGAGAGGCCAGATAAATGTCTAGCAGTGAGTAAACAGCCGAGGGAGGCTTTAATCATTTAATGGGCCACATGTAAGACGTGCTTTCGCTATAATTGACCTCGTCTCCGCCTGCGTCGAAGGCTGGCCTCTGGACACGCCGTGTCAAATAATACACGTTTGCCAGCATAGAATAATCCGTGCTCTATTCCGCGGGGGAAACTGCTCCAAGATGGTCACCACTGTGAAAATAAATACTTGTTATATACAGTATATATATATATATATATATAGAGAGAGAGAGAGAGAGAGAGAGAGAGATGAACAGTTTTTACCATAGATGATACGTGATAATTAGTCCATTAGAAAGTCTTTGGTGCGCAGACTGATCAATAAGATGAGATCTGCAGCAAGTTATACCACCGGCTTTGGGATGTGGTTACTGGCGGTGGTGGCTGATGACTCAGCTGAGACTAATGAGTGATGATGATGGTGATGGATGAACATGCGGAGGTGGAAGGCCCGAAAAGCAGCAGCATGGAAGAAACGGATGATTGGAGAATCGTATTTGAAAAAGATGATGAAGCCTAATGATGAAGGTTAGCAGTAACCGCGGCCTATATATATATATATATACATGTATATACTTAACTATACACACACAATTATTGGAACACACACACAGTGTGTAGTCAGTATGATTTTTTTCTCAAGCAAAGACATGACTAGACAAAAAAAAAAAAACTTTTTGATGATTTATCTGGATCACAACAAAAATCTAATCATAGATGTTTTCTTTTCCTTTCTACAAGCAGCACTTACTTTTTTTACTTTAAAAAAACTTGAAAATCCATGTATACATTTTTCAAGTAATCCTGCAAACAGACAAACAAGCAAAACCATGCAGGAAAACAAAAAACCCCCCGAAACTCCTCGGCGGACATAATAACATGCATTTATCTTCAGCCGTTCAGAGAAGTTAGCATCCTGCTCTGTCTTATAGCGCCCCCCCCCCCCCCGGGACACACTATGGATTATTCTATTCTGGCTCACATACTGTATTTTACATCAGGATTGCCCGAGGCCGGGCTTAGTTTCAGACAGGAATGAGGTCACTTATGGCAAATGGATTCCTGATATGTAACCCATTAAGTGAATTTTTTTTTTCCCCCTTCTTCTTCATCTTATAGCCCCCCTCTGGCTGTTTGCTCGTTAGTGTACATTACGCTGCAGGAGTGTGGTGGAGAATATATACAGCCTCTATCACACTCACGCTGTGTTGGGAAGCTTAACCGTAAAAAAAAAAGAAGATATGCATTAAGTGCTCAGCAGCTACTCGTCTAACATAAGAATAACGCGTTCACTTAAAAAGTGCTGTCATTTCTGAATGAACACGGAAATTATCTTGTTCATTCTGGAATAGGTTTCCATGAAAAAAAAACTAAATCTGCTCTGTTTTTTTCAGAATTAATGGATCAAATGACAAATTTTACCGGAGCCACAAACGTCCTTTCTGTTTATTTTAAACCGGTTTCGACTTGTTTCTTCAAATGCGATAGAATGTATTATTAAGAGGTCTAGTTTGATGTGATCAGCAATCGGCTGAGCGGCCTAACTTAGGCCGGGTGGGTTGCCAGTTTCACGTACGCTAAGGATGAGCTACGAAGGCTACAAACATCTGCTCAACAAACCGGAAACCAGTAAGGAATAAATACACTGGGGAGGAATAAAACCGAAAATGTTCGACACAACAAACTTAATCAGACGCTAAAAATGTAATCACCTCTGAGAGAACAGCAAGTTTCAAGAAGCTAAACGTCTGCAGAGCGGCTAAAGCTAACCAGAAAGCAGAATCAGCCATGCATGAATGCATGAATGCATGAATGAATGCCGGTTAGCCTTTATAAAAATCCATTTGGTTAATGGCCAAGAAAATTGCAACCTCTAGAATTCGTTTGTGGACTTTGCACAGCACCTCAGGACTTTGTGGTTGTTCGGACCTCAAGCCCCATTCTGCACTGCTGCAGTTTTTCTCCAGGATCATTTGGGCTGATGCATCTGTCATCATCTTCCTGCCTCATGGTTTACTCCAGGGAGAGTCAGGCAATCTATGAAAATACAGTCCCATTAGTTTGGAGAAAACAGCAGAACTCTATTTATCATCAAAGCTACGCTCAGAGTTCTGAATTGGACTCACCCCGCCCATCACCCGCTCGCCTGTCTGCCCGCTGGAAAGCGATCCTGGTCCATCAAAGGCCCGTACCGTCACATTCATGAACCGTTTGAACTGAAGCCTGCCCTGAAAGCGGAGCCCCTAAAGACAACCTCCACTGCTCAACACAATCTATAAATCTATAAATCTGTGCAATACACCTTTTATTTATAAAATATTTATCTACTTGTGCAATACAATAAGTGCGACACAACTCAGTACACCACTGCGATACTTCTTATTTTTATTCTTTGCATATGTTTCGCCAATGTCTTGTCATATAGTCAGGTATCAGGACCGGACCATTTATAGAGATACTCAAGCAGCCGACAAGGTGTTGATTTCAGAGGTCTATTTTCACCTGAGGGTACTGGAGAAAAAATAAACCTGTACTGCTTGACACCCCATCCCTGCTCCTCAAGCCTCAAAAGGAGCCGGTTGAGGTTGTTTGGGAATCTGATCAGGATTCCTACAGGAACGCCAGAACTCGCTGGTGGGTCTATACATCTCATCTGGCCTTGGAACGCCTCTTGACGGCCCAGCATGAGCTGGAGAGTGTTGCTGGGGAGAGGGACGTTTGGAGATCCCTTCTTAGCCTGCTGCCACAGCGACCCCACCAGATGTTGGGTCTCTGTATGATAATTATAGAAAGAGTTTGGTGTAGACCTGGATCATTGGATGGATGGATGGATAGACAGATGGATGGATGGATGGATGGATGGATGGATGGATGGATGGATGGTTGGATGGTTGGGTGGGTGGGTGGATGGATGGATGGATAGATGGATGGATGGATGGATGGATGGATGGATGGAGGGGTAGATGGATGGGTGGGAGGATCGATGGCTGGGTAATGACTCAGTGGATGGTGGGACGGATGGATGGATGGTTTAATGGATGGGTGGGCGGTCGGGTTGGGTGATTGATTGGGTGGATAGTACTGGAGAAAAAAACACCACAATTTACTCAACCATGGAAAAGATTCTTAATTATTCGGTGGTTTTCTTTCAAGGTGACCGTCTCTCTTGATTTTATGTCTAAAAATCTTTTCCACACGTCCCGCCTAGAAGGAAGAGAAGAAGTGAAACGTCCTCAGGTTGACCACAGACTTTTAGTTGATTGCGTCTGTGTTGGGAAGCTTAGTAGAATATAAAGTTGGTCACATTTTCAAGGGCAAGATTTCTGCAGATGAGAGATTGTGACGGGACGTCCGGTCCGTCAGTGACTCGGTTTCAGGTCCATAATGTTCCGGTGGATTCGGTACAACGTCCAACTTCTTTTTAAGGAAAAGCCGTTTTCACCTTTACTCCAGTTTTTGAACTTTTTTTTGAAGTGGAAATGGGAAACTAATTAGTTTTAAAGCTTTGGGATTGACTCCTCCCCCTCCCTCTCGCTTGTAATTCTTCCCCTCCGCCAAGGTTCCTATCAAGGTCCTGACGAAGGCGCCGTGGAAATGATCCGGGGAGTTTAATGAGTCTTCCTCCTTTGATGCCCATCAGAGTCAGAATCGAGACGAGAGCCTGGATTTACAGAAAACGTTCTTTGTCATTATTTATGTATTCATGACGGACCGTAAACAACATCAAACGTAAATGTTCCCATGTGACGCATCGTAGCAGAGTTAGCCTAAGGCTAGTTTCTTTCTTTTGATATGCAATCCTCAGGCGGGATTACAAGTTATGATTAATAAACAGCGAAGGCGATAAAAACACACGGGATAGACGTGATGAACAAAGCAGCAAAAAACACAATAATGAGTTTTAGCTTCGACATTTTTCACAACTCCCTCTCTTATACCGATTTGATGTTGCCTTGAAACATCTACAAATTGGTCCTTTCAAAAAAACTTTATATTCAAGTTTCTCGCCAAACGCTACATTTTACAAGGTTACATTTGAACACATCTTGATGACGACTGGAGAAACTGCTTGTTACTGGATAGACATTGAAGGCATCATCCTATACATCTCAATGCAACGTGCTGCTGACGGCTACGTTAGCGAGCTCTCCTGCCGATGCTAACAGTCAACGTTTGTTTGATTTGGCGGGATGAGAGCCGCTAGTCGTTTAAAAGCGGACTAAAAATAGTCACGCTAGCTCAGACGATGACAGCAAGATGCTAAAATACACGAACCGCTGATTAAAACATGGAGTAAGACAGTGGGGAGCAGGAAGACATTAGAGCGTGTAAAACGTTATTTCATCCTGCAAACCGAAACAAGAAAAAACAATCAGCAAACTATTCTCCGCTAATTAGCCTGTTTATCAGGACCGCAGCGGTCGGGAGAGTGACGTGACGCAGAACTGATGAACAAAATCTGATGATGTGTGACGTAATGCTCATGCATGGGAACGGGACAAGAAAGAGAGAGAGAGGGAGGGAGAGAGAGAGCGAGCGAGGGAGAGAGAGAGCGAGGGAGAGAGAGAAGGAGGGAGAGAGAGAGAGAGGGAGGGAAAGGGAGAGAGAGAGAGGGAGAGAGAGAGTGAGAGAGGAAGGGATGGAGGGGGGGAGAGAGAGAGAGAGAGAGAGGGAGAGAACAGTCATAGTGGGAATGAGCCGACAGGCGAAGAAACGAAAAGATGTCATCAAAAAAACATAAAGAGTGGGAGAGAGGGAGGGAGGGAGGGAGAGAGAGAGAGAGAGAGAGAGGTCAGAGTGGGAGCAAGCACATAGATGAAGAGATGAAGAGATGGCACCAAAAAAACATAAAGACAGAGACAGACAGACAGACAGGGAGAGAGAGAGAGAGGGAGGGAGAGAGAGAGAGAGAAGGAGGGAGGGGGGTCAGAGTGGGAATGAGCTCACAGGTGAAGAGATGAAGAGATTGCATCAAAACAGCAGCAGGAGTCCAGAGCAGCAGAACTTTAAAAAGAAATAACTTGAAACTAGGTTGAATTAAAGTCTGAGACTTGAATTCAATGAGGAATTTGTTGGGTCCTGTAGATAATTATATAAAGAGTCTGGTCTAGACCTGCTCTCTCTGGAAAACACCTTGAGACAACTGTTGTTGTGAATTGGCTTTATATAAATAAAGATTGATTGATGAATTATTCTCATAACTAGATATTCAGATATTCTGTGAAGCTTATTTTCTATCAACCCTTTTATTCTCTTATCCCGGCGATCCTTCCTTATTTGGGCGGGTGCCCAAATAAGGAAGTAGAATTTATGGTCCAATATCAATTCCTGTTTTAGATAATTATACTTTTAACGGGTCTTTTTTTTTTTGTTTAATTATGACGTCAGTTGATAAATGTAACTGGTTATAACTATAATATATATAATATATATATATATTCATATTTTCAGATAAATATTGCCAGAATAGCAGAATTATAACAACAACAACAACAAATATCCTTATTATTATTACTGTATCAGACATGTGAGGACGATAGAATCGATTACTTTGTTATTTAACCAAAAATAATTTATCATGATTAGAATTAGAGAGAGAGAGACAGAGAGAGAGAGAGACAGAGAGAGAGACAGAGAGAGAGAGACACAGAGAGGGAGAGGGGGGAGAGAGACAGAGACAAAGAGAGAGAGGGAGAGACAGAGAGAGAGCGATAGAGAGAGACAGAGGGGGAGAGAGAGAGAGACAAGGAGAGAGAGAGAGAGAGAGAGAGTACATTTATATTAGTAAGAAATTTAGTATGTCTATCCTCTATGCAAGAGTTTCTTTTTTAGACAAGACACTCAAACTTTTGCCCCTTATATCAAAACTTTGTTGTTATGTAGCGAGTTTCTCTACTGTTTCATGAATCATTTTCAGACGTTGTACTTTTACAGACCTTAGTACGAGAAAGAACTGGATTCATTTTGGGAAAGGGAAGTTGCATATTTCTGCCACTAGGGGCAGCGTTATCTCTGAAGTTTGAGTTGGTTCATATCTGGTCCACATGACTGGACTCGAGGAGATCTTTCTTATCTTATCATACTTTATTTACTCTAATAGTTCATATTTCACTCACTAGAGGGAGCTTCTTTTTTTTAAAAACTGTTTTTCAGACAAAACTTCCTCATTGTTGGTCCAATTTAGCTCAACTTTACCTCATATGATGCGCCTCAAGAAGAACAAACTTTTGTTTGCCATATATTTCAGTAATCTTTCATATATATATATACATATATATATATCTCCACCCACAGAAAAAATATCTATCAGCTGCAAGAACAAGAAACAATTTTTACAACATCTTGGCACGAACCTGAAGCTAACCTGCAGACAGATGGAAAAACAACAATTCCAACTCTGGGAAAAGGGGGATTTGTTTTTCATAACGTAAAGAATGAATTGAGTGTGGAAAACCGACGAGTGTGTGTGTGTGTGTGACCTTTACCTTTAATAGGCTGGAAAGCTTTGGGTGGTGGTTTGAGTGGTGGCGTTCCTTCTCCGTGGACGTTCCGATGATTGCTCAACGCTACAGAAGAACTTTGGGCTCAAGTCCAGGAACGATGATTAGAAATCAAGGGTTTATTTCCACAACCACAGAGAGAAGGTTCCTGAGGAATCTGCTGTAACCTCCTGCTCTTCTACTATATTATACCTTATACCTAACATTGTACTACTACAACAAAAGACTGAAATGGTGCCTTTTGTTTTGTATTTTTAATAATTCCATTTCAAATTCCATGTTGGATTTAGCCTCAAAGGTTTTTTTTGTGTCAAATTACACACTTATGTTTTGTGAGGCCGCACTTTCTTAAATATGCCAACAAAAAAAAATAAATCCTACTTTCTCTCTAGCCACAGTTATGACCGTCTCATCAGAGGCCCCTTTGAGCTGTGGTGTCCCCCAGGGCTTCGTCCTTGGCCCCTTGCTCTTTACCAAAAACCTGCTGTAACTGGTTTATATTATAAACAGGTTAGGTCAAATGTTCCACATTTCTTTGGATAAGAAATAGAGACTCAGAATGAGCTCAACCAAAAAGTTGAACTGGAAATTAAAGGTTAATCCTCTGTGGTCTTTGTCTTCTGCCCGCAAAAACGGCTCCGGTGAAACATCAGAGTCGCCATCAGGAGAAAAAAATACTTTTCGTTTTACACACGGCTGCTTTCAGACGTATCAGCGAATCATCTGAAGGCATTTCTTCTCACATGACTCTCCTTTGTTTTGGTTCTGCCCCGCTGTAACCGCAGAATAACACAATCTCCTCCGGCCGAGTTAACCGGAGGGGAAAAACTCAGAAACCCAATAATCGAAACAAGTAGCGGATTTGAGGTTTTAAAATTCACTTCAGATACTGTGTAATTAAATAAGTAAACACTTCAAATGGGTCTTAATCCTATATTTGAGCCAGCATTACTGTATTTCAGAGGTTTAATAACTCCATAACAAAACATAAGTTGCTGCATAAAACACTGAGAAATGACACACACACCAGAAAAAGAGAACGTAATACAAACTATAACTCATTATAATATAGTTTTGTTTGTGTGTGTAGTGTTATTATGTCCATCCTTTGTAAAATGACTTTAGGGTATAATATTCCACCGGAATGAACTGCGCCAAGTCATGTCCTGAGTTTTTGTTTTATTTGCTTGTTTCATGCTGAAATTCTTGCTTATTTATTTATATCGTTTTCTGGTTGGTTATGGTTTGACTTAACATTTCAAAGCAATATTTAACAGTATTTTTCTTGCTAATCACAGTTATACTGTCCTCACATAACCCGTATCGGGGAATTACATCATGCCTATTAAAAGTTTGGATTCCTTTTCACATACCGATTCTGTAATGTTCCATAACTGAAAAAAAAAGAAGAAGAAATTTAACTTTAACATAAGAAAATCATAATGATTAAATAGTTTCAATGTGTTGCAATGGGCACTTTGATAGCAACAGGTATATATATATGTATATATATGTTATTGTGTGTGTGTTCATATGTGTATATATATGTATATGTGTATATATATATAGACTGGACTCAGGGAGTGCGCTAATCGTCCACAGGATAATAATAATAATAATACATTTAATTTATAACGCACTTTACATTTGGATCAAATCTCAAAGTGCTAAGGATGGGGGGGGCGCAATAATTGCCGCGGCAACCCACGCTACGCCACTGCGTGAACCTGATGGCTCGGCCTTGACGTGTTGATAGCAGGGGGTCCAATGGATGCAAAACAATGAGCGATGAAAGAAAAGACTAAACGGATGAAAAAATACTGCCTGTGACACAGAATCAGGTTTTAAGTCAGGCATGGACTCATTTGGCGTGAGCCGCCTACACACTGCAGCCATCAACACAACAAACACGCACACACAAACACAAACACACAACCTTTCACACTCTGTGTCCCTGCAGCTCAGACACCTTCATCTATGTGCAAATAAAGTCCCACGTATTCAATGACATTCACGCTTTCTGATTCCAACCACCGCGTTTCTTCAGACGTTCTCATACGGCTCAGATTCCCAGCGGCTTAAATACAGATGTGTGTGGTTTCAATATGTGGAGGATATTTTTGATAGGAAACAAATGTAATTATAAGAATTTATGTGAAGCAGCTTGAGGCAAATCATTACTGGATTTATTTTATTAACTGTAGAATAAACCTTAGATTCCTACAGAGGGCAGACCTCCTTCACAGTTTCTGACATGTCGCACTGCAGAGTTTCTACAGTAAAGAATTAATCTGGAGGGGGTCTTTCTGAATCTAAAGAGGGTCTTTCTGAACCTGGAGGGGGTCTTTCTGAATCTAGAGAGAGTCTTTCTGGATCTAGAGAGGGTCATCTGAATCTAGAGAGGGTCTTTCTGAACCTGGAGGGGTCTTTCTGAATCTAGAGAGGGTCTTTCTGAACCTGGAGAGGGTCTTTCTGAACCTGGAGGGGTCTTTCTGACTCCGGAGAGGATGTTTCTGAATCTAGAGAGGGTCTTTCTGAACCTGGAGGGGTCTTTCTGACTCCGGAGAGGATGTTTCTGAATCTAGAGAGGGTGTTTCTGAATCTAGAGAGGGTCTTTCTGAACCTGGTGAGGGTCTTTCTGAATCCGGAGAGGGTCTTTCTGAATCTGGAGGGGATCTTTCATAGTTTTTCCCACCTTAGAAGGGGGATAGTAGAAGTGTTCACTTGGGTTCAGTCAGAAACCACATTTCTGGATTTCACTACATTCTTCACACTAGACCTTAAACTACTAACAAATATTCTACTAGTAAGAGGCAAGAACAGCAGAGAAGTCGTAGTAGTTGAAATAGTTGGCTATGTAGCAAAAACAATACTTAGATAGTTTTTTACTTTTGCAGAATATCACCCCTTTGGTCTGAATTATCCACCAGTATAAACCGGTATAAACCAGAAGGGTCAGTGTTCAATCCCATGGTTGGGTCTCGGTCTTCCTGCAGTCCCAGCAGCCCCTTATTCCCGACTCAAACTCTCCTTCAGAACCAGTCAGTTATTGTTATTGGTTTTCCAGAAGGACCCGTTTGCTTGTGGATCCATTTCCTCCCTGACCCTCAGGCCGCCGTGAGAAATGTGTCGGAATCACCTTCATCCTTATATTTTGAGAGTCCACTTTCATTCCCAGCAAACAATGTTGTCAACATGGACAGAAGGATTATGTTCTGAGCCCCTCGCTTCAACCTGGGCGACCCCCGTGATCTTATATCAGAGTCACAGAGGAGATGAGGCACAGCAGACTCTTCTTCTCCCACAAGCAGGAGATCAAGGACCGACCGGGGGAATAAATAAAGGACTGGTCCGATAGCAACGTAGCAAGATTTCGCTAATTGCGAGTCTCCACTTAATAAATGAGTCCGGTGTCTGGCCATAAATTCTGAGACATTGAGTCTTGGAATTAGTGATGCTGGAAGGAATCCAAAGCTGGTTCTGACCGATGCTGGCTCGTTCTTCCATTATGGGAAATGAAAAGAGAGAGAAGTAAGTGGATGTGGGTTTAAAAGGATTAAACGGACCATTTTGGAATATAATTTCGTGACTCTGCAGTATCGACTTTTTTTCTTTTAAGGTTTTCAGTCGTGTAGATTTAGAAATCTGAATGAACTAAAAAAAAAATACACAATAGGATCAAACAAGAGCAACATTATTGCTCAAATACATAATAAAGATTTATTTATTTATTTAAATGTTTTCTTCTGCAGAATAAAGGAACTCAGATAAACGTATGTCGTGAATAAAACGGTGCATCATCTGCTGAAAAACACGCTTTATTGAGCTGTAAAAAAAATACTAATGTGTTACCAAAACAGGGTAAGAAACTTTAAGTTGCTTTCAACTTTGTTCCTCTTTATCTTCTTTATCTTAAGTAACAAACACAGCAATGGAATTAGGATATGGACAAACCAATTAGAAGATTTGTCTTTATTTTCTGAAGCTTAGATGTCCTCCGAGTCTGCAAGGACTTTTTGCTGCTCGGAAAAAAATCTGAGGTTGCTACAGAGGTGAATTGTGGTTTTACATTTCTTCTCCTAATAGCTGTTTTTTGGGGGTTTTTTTATCTGAAGCCTGAGTTGGTGCTCTGTTGTTACACTCATAGAGCCCAAACCTCCACCAAGGCACGACAGAACCTAAGGGAGACATTATTGCCGTAAATTTTCATGCGAATCCGTTCATTCATTTACGAGTTATTTGGGAATAAAACTCCAAAAGTCTCTAAATGGTTACGAGAAACTTATTATGGCGTTATTACCTCATTCTGTCACTAAAATGTAATCATCTCTTGGATATACAGAAATATATCTCTGAGAGGGTTCGATTTAGTCCAACTTAGTTGGGTATGAATGGACTGGAGGAGATCTATCTAGTATGGACCATAAATCGCCCTAATACTTCACATTTTACTCACTAAGGTTCGCTTTTTACCAAAAAAACGTTTGGATTCTCAGACAGAACCTCCTAATCGTTGGTCGGCATTTGGTGCATATGAAACGACTGGAGGAGATTTATCGATTTATGCATCGTGTTTCCCTCTAAAAGTAGATATTTAACTCAGGAAGGGGGGCTTTTCCACAAAAATACCGGTTTGCAGACGTAACTTCTTAACCATCGACTCGATTCAGTCAAAAACTTCATGCATTTGGTTGAACATGAGGAGATTTATCTCACAATTAGACGTGACTTTAGGTTTATTTTGAGGAGTTCAATCAGGAGAATAGTTTGTATCGGAGACTTTTTCGGGGATGTAGCCTTTCTGTTGGTGATGACAGCATGAGTCTAGTTTCCGATGTTAGAGCGATACGACCTCTGGTTGTCAGACAGAACGCCTCAGGGTCCCACCTTTGACCTCTTCTTTGAGGAAATATTCAACCTCAGCAGGCCGGCAATCTTCTTGAAGATCTTTTGGTTCCACCTGTCAGAGGTCAGAGGTCAGAGAGTCGGATTCCGGTGTTTGCGTCACTGGATAGCTTCACGGCCTCCATCAGCGACAACATGGTGGGCTCGCTCAGGGGTCGCAACTCAAGACGGCTGAGTGTTTATAAAAGCCTGGAGGTCTTTAAAAAGATACGTTACAAGCTTAAAGGTGTGCTGCTCTTCTTTTACGACACAAGAGTGGAATAAATCCACAAATCTGTTTTGTTCGTAAATCTGATTTTAATTGCGCTTTTTTTGTTCGAGATCTTCACAAAGTAGGAAATAGATCATTTCTTGTTTCATTTCTACGATGCAACTGAATATTATAATGATAATAATAAAGTATACTTTATTTACCACCCAGCGACACACGGTATTTGAGGATCGGTTATTTTGACACGGATTATTGGTAATGGAGTTACAACAACTTCCTGTTTCATGAGGAAACATGGAAATATGTCACATTAACTAAGACTCAAATTCTATTTACCTTTTGTCCTTCAAGAAAAACTGAAGTATTCATTGAATACTTCAGTTGCTCTCTCTCTCTCTCTCTCTCTTTCTCAAATACACACACACACACAAAAAAAAAAAATCACTGCCTGCAGATCCTTTATAACTCAAAAACCACGTCATGGATTCATTTTTGTACGAGGAAGAACTGGAGTAATTTCGGGAATGGTCGGTTCTATATTTCCAACACATCCAGGACTTTAATCTCCAAAGGTTTTCGGCCATAATTTCTTAACTGTTGGTCCAATTTGGTCCAGAATTTACAGGCATATAAATCGACTACTCTAGTCCTACTCTAGTAGTTCATGTTTTACTCACAGGATTGAGGAAGAACTTGATTGATTTTGGGAAACATCAGCGGTAAATTTCCGACACTAGGGGGAGCTTTAGCTTCGAAAGTTTTTGGGCACTAATTGAGATTTCCGTTTTATATAGATTACATTTTCCTCTTTAGTTACTCACAATATTATATAGCCCACACAGAATTTAGCAAGAGGAAGAACTGAATTGATTTTCGGGAAAGACCGATTTTGGAGCTTTAGCTTCAAAAGTTTTCGGCCCATAATTTCTCAACCGTTGGTCCCATTTAGTCCAAATGTGTTGCAAACCCATTTTATATAAACTCTGTTTGACTCTAGAAGTTCATATTTTACCCACTAGGTGGGGCTTTCTTTCTGAAAAACACTGTTTTTCAGTCATAACTTGACATTTTAATTTTAGGAGTTCAATCAAGGGGGCTACTTGTACAACGCAGGGGAACGGGGACAACGCCTCAGGCCTGACTTTCCTAAGAAATCCGTCCTACAGACGGTGAAACATGGTTTGTAAATAAATTGCTCGCGAAACTGAGGAAATGATCTTGTTGAGTAAAAATGCCCCCCGTCAGAAAAGGTCCTTTCTTTCCTGGGAGGCTTCAGCGCCTCCGTGGCGTCACACTCTGACCTACATCTCCAACATTCTGACTCACGGTTATTTTTGCTGGGGAACATCTGCGACACGCAGACGTGAACACGAGCGTGCAGCCATGTCTTAATCTGGCGTCTCAGAGAGGCCCCGCCCTCCAGGTAACGGTAATGGAGGTGGAACCGTCACGCCGGCGGCCCCGCGGCCACAAACGGACCCTGAAGAAGCGCCGCGTCGCTTGTCGGATGTAAGTAATGGGTTTTGTAATACATGATTAACCTGCGGTTCAAGAATGCATTCCTATTTAATCACGCCGCGGTCCGCGGTGCGTGAGAGCACGCGGCGGGATTCCAGTCCGCATCAGCGGGCGGAATTAAGGCCGAGGCTGCGGATACGTGATTTTTTTTTTTTTTTGCGTCAGCCGAGCAGAAAAAATGATTTTTCATTACAACAAATGAGAAAAAACGAGATGTAAGATGTAACGGCCGCGTCCGCCGATGCGACGCATCAAATATGGACGACTTGGTGGCGCTTTGAGGTTCGATCCAAATGTAGAGTGCGTTATCAATTAAATGTATTATTATTATTATTATTATTATTATTATGGGATGTAGCTCTGAGATGATGAGAGGTCGGTGTGGTCTGATGAACAAAAGTTTGAATGGATGTCCAGAACAAGCAGAGGCAGAGACCCTCCTCCGCTCTTGTTCTAGTGCTGATGGAAGAAACGATGCAAGTCATTTGACTATTAGATCACACGTGTCAAACTCGGGGCCCGCGGGCCACATCCGGCCCGCACAGTAACTTTTATCTGGCCCGCGTGACAATTTTAAATTTTTATAATAACTGGGCCGCTGGTATACAGCGCAAACGCCACAGGTACTACAAATCCCAGAATGCACTGCGATAGCCGGCACACATGAAGTTTTTCGCATTTACTGTGAAATAAAGTTTTTAACTGTTCGTGACTGTTTTGTACTTCTACTGTTTTATTGTGACAGAAGTCTGAAATGTAATTTTTAACTTGTGGAATAAAGTTTTCTGTTTTTTAATTGATGCCTGTGGATAAAAACGTTTTATTTTGAGATTATTCTGTGAAACCCTGCTGACTGAGGGAGGAAGGGAGGCATAACAAGAAGTTATGCCGATTTATTTTGAATTGAATCAGTAATTTGAGTATTTTCTGTTTGTTGGTTTGTTCAGAATTCTATAAAAATGAGTAAATAAAATAAGAATAAAATTGTCATAAAACCTCAGAATAAAAAAATAAAATGGCCACTTTGATTCCTGTTTGGCCCTCCATCTTTAATTTTGCCCCCCTCTGCGACTGAGTTCAGACTTTTACGTGACGACGCCCGCCTGTGAAGACGAAGACGCCGTGGGCGGAGAAATGACGCCGTAATATGAAGCAATGCCAACGTAAAGAAATGTGAAATATTGTCTCTCTCTCTTCACTTCCTGTAGCCGAACCTGCGTCCACAAAGGAGAACAACTGTCTGAACGCCGCCAAGGCGTGCAACCTGAACGACACGTGTAAGAAGTACCGCTCGGCTTACATCAACCCGTGTACCAGCAGGGTGTCCGCCTCCGAGGTCTGCAACAAGCGCAAATGCCACAAGGCCCTGCGTCAGTTCTTTGACAAGGTAATTAAGACCTAATTAAGCATTTGGAGCTTTTTCTTTCTGCTTTTAATTTTGCCAGTGATGATGATATGAGTGTGGAGAGAAAGTTGAAGCTTAAGTCGGGTTTTTTATTCCGGGAACAAATCCCATTTCTTCCCAAGATGTCAGGAAAAGTCTTGTGTTTTTTTTTGTGCCTGTTCTTGATTCTGGAGATCCGACGTTCATGAATGCATCATCTCAGTGTCTTCATATGTTGGACACCGTGGGACGTGGAGCTTTGAGGCTCATTACAAACTGTAGAACCTTCCCTCATCGCTCCAAACTCTATTGACCTCTTCCGTCAACAAGTCGGCCATTCTTGGTACACTCCCCTCTTATGTACCTGCGTTTCTGACCCAAAGGCCCGGTACTGATGGGATATGGTCTCAGGATACTCCACTTATGGCTTGGAATAATCTGCAGAATGAACCTTTAACTCCAGAACCTTGTTACGGTCTTTGACTTGAAAAGCATCGTGAGTCCGTGAATAATTCTAAATGTTTTTAATGGATTCCGGGTAAAAACAGAAAGAGATTTAAATGAAACCTGGTGAAATAAACATCACCTGCTTGAAGATCTTCTTCGTTTTGTGTCTTTCCAACAAAATCAAGGTTCCAACTAAACACAGTTATGGGATGTTGTTCTGCTCCTGCCCGTCGGGGGATCAGATGGCGTGTGCTGAACGCAGACGACAAACTATTGTGCCCACCTGCTCCTATGAAGACAAGGACACGCCCAACTGTCTGTCTCTTCAGAACACCTGCAAGACCAACTACATCTGCAGGTGAGACCCGACGGTCCTGAAGGGACCCCTGTAACGTACTTTCTTGTCATTATATCCCCTAAAATTGGCGATAACTCAAAAACTGTTTGATGGATCATTTTCAAATATGCTCCCCACGTAGACTTTAGTGTGAGGAAGAACTGGACTCATTTGAGTAAAGCTCGGTTGTATATATCCGACACTAGGGGGAGCTTTATGTACAAACATTTTCAGTTTGTAATATCTCTCGACCCTTCTATGAAGGGACTCACAGAGAATTATCTTGTATGAATCATATTTTACTCTAAAAGTTCATAGTTTACTCACTAGGGGGAGCTTCTGTACAAAATACACTTTTTCTCCCTCTTCACATTCAATCAGGAGGATTGACTGTACAATGCAGAGGATTGGGGGCTTTTCGGGGATATAGCCTCGCTGTTTAAGATGACATCATGGTTCTAGTTTGTCTAATAAGGGTCGAATCTAGTTTTTTAATTGGATTGAGTTAATCTAATCAAAATTGGCCAATTTCCATGAAACACAAAATTTCATCGCGGCATAATTTCATGAGTCTGATTTTTAATTAATAAAAATGCTCGTTTAAAAAACGATTTATGGTTTACGGTAAATTAAAAGTGTTCTAAGATATTCATTCAGAAGAAAAAGAAATCTTTCATTTTTCCATACTTTGTTTTTCTCGGTGAGGACATCAAAGGGTTCATTAATAAGGTGGGCAGGAAACACGAGAGAGAAGGAAGCAAGGAAACGTAAACTAGAAATATGATTTAAACCAAAATGAGATTTTTTTCTAACAACATGTTGTTATTAACTTCTTTAACTTTCGTCCTTTGGTTGTTTCCAGGTCGAGGCTGGCCGACTTCCTCAGCAGCTGTCAACCCGAGGCCCGGTCCATATCCGGCTGCCTGAGGGAGAATTACGCCGACTGTCTGCTGTCTTACGCGGGTCTCATCGGTGAGTTGGACCGGAACCTTTTTTAAAAAAAAAAATTCCATGAAAAAGAAACAGTTCTGACAGAATCTCGTGAGAAATTCAAATATTAAACATTATTTGACCTTTGTGTGACATTGAGATAAAAGGCTCAAAATATTCGTAGAGTTTAGAAATCATTACAACATGATATGGAAAAGTTGTTTTTCTTTCTTTATTCTAAACGTTCATTGATTATTTATCAAACAAACCTTCACTAATAGAGATGCAGAGAGAAAAACAAATGTTGTTTGACTTTCCTCTAAATCGTCCAGGTTTAATAAAACTCTCAATCTTTTAGGCGTCGGACGATTTGATTTGTTTTCCAACCTTGATTTCTGGGTATCGGCAGCGTTTTGGGATCGTCAGCGTGATTAAATGTGACGTATGATCATTTACTCAGATTTAGTTTCACTGAATCAAAAGATTAAAGAAATCAGATCAAATGTGGTGTTTTTATTTAGTGTGGAACAATCAGATAAATACGCCGGTAAGAAGTGAATTTATATGTGTTATATATTATATATATATATATAATATATATATGAATCCACAAAGCCTTGTTGTTGAGCCGTTTTAAATAAAATGAGGTCATATATCTAAACATTATATTTTGTGAGTTTTGTGAGTTGATCTCAGGATTTAAAGATCTGTCGGGTGTTGATGACATCATAGTTTTCTCAGAAACGCTTGTATTTCGTCTGCATTCATTTTTGTCGTATGGAGAAGAAAAAAAAACGACTGCTCAGTTTCAGATGTGACATCCAAGCGTAACGATGACGCATCACAAAGTCAGCAGACACTAATGTACAGCAGTCGTACGTGCACGCGCCCCTGAACGCCCCGCGGCTGCATCATCATCTCAGTCTTCACAGCCGATGATGATGATGATGATGAGCTCATGGTTTATCAGACGCATCAAGAGGACAAAAGAACTCAATGCCTTTAATGTCGCTGCACAGCTGGAGAAGTGACTTAGGTGCCTCCAGGTTTACAGAAACGTCACAGACACATTAGATGAAACATAAGTCAACATAAAAACAGAAACATTAGATGAAACATAAGTCAACATAAAAACAGAAACATTAGATGAAACATAACTCAACATAAAAACAGAAACACTAGATGAAACATAAGTCAACATAAAAACAGAAACATTAGATGAAACATAAGTCAACATAAAAACAGAAAGATTAGATGAAACATAAGTCAACATAAAAACAGACACATTAGATGAAACATAAGTCAACATAAAAACAGAAACATTAGATGAAACATAAGTCAACATAAAAACA